>JASANF010016274.1:0-149459 GCA_030248245.1 Trissonchulus sp. WLG1_4 | reverse complement strand
TATAACCTCCCTGATTCATTTTGTTGTCCCTTAGACATCCTCTCGAGCCTGTGCGATTGGCTGGACCGCATGCATTCGGTGGTGCTGGGGCCGGGCCTGGGCCGAGAGGCAGGCCGGAGGCCGTGTTTGGCCAGCTGGTGGACGAAATTAAACGCAGACAGCTGCCAGTGGTGATGGACGCGGATGCGCTCTGGTTTCTCAACGAAGACCTCGACAAGCTGCGTCACTATGACCGTGCCCTGCTGACCCCGAACGCCATGGAGTTCAAACGCCTGCTCCAGGCCCTTAAAATCGATGACGACGCTCAGACGGACTCGGGTAGGTAATTCGTCCGGATGGATCTTTAGTTTTTCATTGTGAAATTTTTTACGAGAAATCTTTCATTGGATGGTGTTATCTGCAATTATATTTAAAGGATCAAATTGCGCCTTATTTTGGTTGTACCTGTTAGTATCATAACATATGTAGTAAAACTTTGTACACTTCAAGTTAATATATAGTTCACAAAAAACTGGCAACTGATATTGTACACTAATGAAACAAAAGTTATATAAAACATCCAATTTGGCAGTTGTTTTTGTTTAGAGGAGGCCCTGGTGAAGGCGGTAGCGTTGGAGCTTGGGGGGCCGGTGGTGGTTCGGAAGGGCCCGGCGGACGTGATTTCGGACGGGGGGCTGGTGGTCAGCTGCAAGACCCAGGGCAGTCCCTGTCGCACGGGGGGCCAGGGGGATTTGCTGGCCGGCTCCATGGCTCTCTTTGCACACTGGGCCCTCAGTCAGGCTCATGCCAGGAGTAAGAGGGGGGCGCCAAAGGGGGATTTCGTACTGAAATTCAGTGGGGGGGACCCCAGTGTCACCCCCACAAATCTCGTGGGTGCTGGCATATTTTTAGTGGGGGATGGGGGGGGGGGTGTTGGGGGCCGCCCCACCTTCCACTTGGCCCGGAGCCCACCCCATTTTGAGCCCCCCATTTCAGATGGGGTGCCCCGCCCATACCTCGAAATTTTTTCCCGAAAGTATATATGTTTTAGCGACTTTTTAGCTGTAGCGATGTCGCTTTGGTAGGGTTTTCGGGTCCTTTTTTATTAAATTTGGTATCAGTGTAGCTATTATGACGTATATAAAAACGTATATATAACATTTAACGAATAAGATTCATTTTTCGCTTAAAAATAGTGTTTTAGTGTGAATTTTGTGCGCCCCCCCCCATTTTGTTCTCCGCCCCCCCACCCCCCCCCTCAATAAAATTTTGCCCAAAAATATGCCAGTAAGTGTAGGATTAAGGCACATAATAGCCATCCCAGGCAGGCTTCCATCGCTAGCTGCCCTGCGTTCCCTCTCTCCAATAGCCACTGTTTCTGCTACTAAGGGGCTGTTCACAAATTTGGATTAAGGGGATTAGATTAACTGAATTAACTACAATAAGTCGACATAGAATTAGAGTATCTTTTCAATAATTTGCATGTTTGTGCAATTAGCACTCAGGAGCAACTGTGTTGAATTTGAAAAAGATTTCATGCTTCTGTGTTGAGTTATTCCAGTTAATTCAGTTAATTTAATCCAGTTAATGCGAATTTGTGAACAGGCCATAAGATGTTGTGTGTGTTTAGAGGAGGGTTGCCTGTGGAGCCCGCTGGTTGCCGGTGCGTTCGCAGCCTGTGCCCTGACCCGCGAGTGCAACCGACTGGCCTTTGGGCAACCCCGCCATGGCGTGCCCCTGCAGGATGCCATCACCACCAACGACATGATCTCCCTCATTCATGTGGCCAAACGAAATCTCTTTCATCCTGATTATTGTCCCAGTAGAGATTTATGATCCCGACATTAGACATACTGTATATACTATATTGTGGACCTTATTAGCATACTTGACTTGGAGGTTGAATCACATACATGTATGAGGGGGAAGGTCCCCAAAATTTGGTCAAAATTCAGAAAAATTGGCACTTTTTTGGAAAAAAATTTACTAAATTTGGCAAAATTTAGGGTTTTTTTGGTCGATCAGGGGGGAAGGGTCCCCGAAATTTCGCCGGAGAGGCCCCCGAAAATATTGACCCCTTTACATGTATGTTAGTTAGATCAGTATCGGTGTGGGGACGGCATCACACATGAACACCTGCATGGCTCTCCGGGTGGGGCTCGCGACGCGGAATTAGACCAAAAGAAATTCCTCCTGACTTGTATTCACTTATGGTCTTGCTTGACCAACAATTTTTGCGCTATGCTTCGGGACAATGACTTGTTCAGTTTGATAAATTTTACCGAAATTCGAGATGAAATGAAGATTGTGAGATCAAAATAATATGCTGCGCTGATCTCAGTGAAAGTAATAAAATGAACCAAGATGGCAGTAAGTAGTCACGAAATTGACCCTACCGGTTTCGTTTCCAAGTTTTGGTCGGTTTTTGGATACTGGCTAAACTTGTTCGTCAAAATGCATATTTGGAACTGTGAAAGTGTTTTTCCAGGCTGCAATATTTTTATATAAATAAACATTATGTGTATATATTTCACACAACTATGAAAATAGAATTTTATTAGCGTTTAAATTTTTAGGTTTTGTTGGGTTGCATTTTTTGTATCTTAGCAATTTTTCTCCGTGGCTTACTTTTGGCTGTTACTCCCAGTTGGTCTAATTCGGTACAGGAACGGGCACTATTGTCTAAACTGTGATTTTTTAACAATGGGAATGTCTTTTCATTTTTGCCGAGTTCACTTTCAGGCTCACTAACCTGTCTTTCATAAGTCAACGAGTGTCTGTCTCTATTTGTAGAGTGTGTAATATTATATTTATTTTTTATTTGTTTTCAGTTTGATAAAATTTATATACATTTTTGTTTGAGAAAATTCATAATAGTATCATGCCTCCCAAAATTGTCATATGATGACACCCGCTGACTTTGCGGCTTTGATTGATTCAGCATTGCCTAAATCAAGCCAAATAAGGCCAGCGGATTGGAAACGTTCATGCATGTTTCTGAGTGAAGGGTTTTCGAGGAGATCAGAATAAAATTTCGAGAGTGATTTTGAGTAAATTTTGAGTACACATGACCCGATGGATTCATTTTTTAATGGTGGTAATTGGCAAAGGGATTTTTTTCTAGTGTTTGTGATTTGTGAATGCTGTGTTAATCTTCCATCCTTTTTTCATTTTTTAATGTACATGAATAATGGAATAGTAAAGTTATTTTTATTTATGTTAGAGCAATCTGTGTTTTCCGGACAATAAAACTATCTGAGTATGTTGTGCAAGTTTGTTTGCAAAGTTTATTTTAAATCTAAGCTGTGCTCATGAAGGTGGGCTGGGTTTCTTGTTGTTAATGTTTATTGCTCGGGCGTCAGCCTAACGGCTATATGCAGCTCCGAAAAGAACCTTTGTGTCGCCACAGTTCCAGACAGTACGTAATGACGAACTGCTGTCAGACTGCTGTGTTACCTTGAGACACCACAAGGGCGGCCACGGGGGCCTGTCCTTCCAACAAAGGTTTGGACTGGGTATTTTAACCGTTAGAACACGGGACCCGTCATTCCAAACCGAGGTGGTCCAGGCTTTTTAACCGTGTTAACTACTCATGCAAAAACAGCGGAGTAAGCCGGTAAGCCTTCTGTAGCCATATCGTTTTGTCTCTAGTAATTGGAAATTTTTCTGGTTCTCGTTCTTTCCATTTTCTCATCTGAGAGTCGTATGCAAAAAAATTAGCCGAAGTGCCTAGTTTTCGCAGCAGCTTTCGGAAATTTTTGCTATCGTTCTTTGAGCTACGTTCCCACATTGCTCACCGACGTTTTGGTGGTTTTGGCTGTAACGTGCTTTTCCTTCCTGCAAGGCTCATCCGATTAACATATAAATTTCAAAATTAGAAAACTAAGCCTAAGCCCAAACTAAGCCTAATAATAACCCTGGGACTAAGCCTAAATCCCAACCTAAGGCTAAATTTGAGTATTTTTGAAAACGCACACGCACACTCACACGTGTTGAGCCTTGCAGGAAGGAGAACACTATTTGGCAGTAGCAACTCTCTTGCTCATGGAGAATGCGTATACTGACTACATCGTGATTCGGCCGCCGATATTGCCATTAGCTTTAGACATTGGCAGCGAAGCCATATATAGGCTATTGCCTTTAGAAAAAAAATAAAGAAAAGACAGGTGCGTTCGTCAAAAGTTGCCAAGGTAGGTAAAGGGATTTAACTTTTTTGGTACTTTTTATGAACTGTAGTCTGTAGACTAAGGCTGTTCTGAAGCTAGGCAAGTGTCTTGTGACAAGTCTCCTCATATTACTGCATGCCTGTTAAAAATCATTCCAAACCGTTGCTAGCATTTTTTTGTGGATTGTGGTTTTTTGTTTTGTGGCTTCGAACACTGTGCAAAAATAGACGTGTACTGTGTTCTAATTGTTTTAGAACTTGATTGATAATTTTATATGGATGTGTCACACGGATTCTTGTCAGCGGTCTAAGGTATAGTTTTAATTGTCCTAGGATCATACTATGATCTTTATACATAATAATTCTGTTCAGCCGATGGTAACTATCCAAAAAAATTACCGTCCCCTTCCTGAAAATGCAATGCAAATTGGGGTTACTTAGATTGGAACCAATAAAAGACGATTTCATAAAGATAGTCAGTCAAATTATTACTGGTGTTGGGACGTGAGTGTTTGACCATACCATAAGAATCACCTTTGTGTGTCTATGTGTACTGTAGCTTCTATAAGCACAACTTACAATATTTATATTTGTTTTGTCTTATCTCTACATAGTCTTAATGCTGTACTAACTGTGCTTAAACTCTACTAAATTTGCAGCAGACCTACATAATTGGGTGGATTTCACAAAGGTGGTTTTACTAAAGCTGGATTTAACGCACGTTTAGGCCGGGTTCACACTGGCACTTGCACAAACACAAGCACAAGCACAGCCGGTTCACACTGCAGAAAATTCTGCACCAGCACAAGCAACGCTTGTTCAAAAATTTTATCTTTTGCACAAGCACAGCCAATCAGCGTAGAGATTTTTCAGCAGTCAGTTTGGGTGTAGGCATAAATGGCGCCAAAGTAAACGAAGAGTTTTTGTCTTAGGGGGGAACCCTTGACTAAATGGATCTTATATTAACTGAAGAACGCATTGCGTTCATTTTCTTTTTCTTTCCTTTAATATTAGTTTCGTTTAATCTTTAAATTCTAATTGCATTTTAGCAGTATTTTCCCCTTTTTTCTAGTTTATTTTCCTTCTTTCATAAATTAGTGCGAGAAAGTTTTAAAACTTAAGCCCAAAATTTCAGAACAAAAACGAAACTTCTGAACAGAAAAGACGTTACATTGGCGGGCTTCAATGTGATTGGCTGGGCTTGTGCTTGTGCAATTTCCAGTGTGAACGTCTACGCGTTGTGCTTGTGCCTGTGCCTGTGCTTGTGCCTGTGCTTGTGCCTGTGCTTGTGCTTGTGCCTGTGCTTGTTCTTGTGCTTGTGCTTGTGCAAGTGCCAGTGTGAATCCGGCCTTACACATGATTTCCACATAATTTCATTACGAAGTATTGCCTGAGTAGGGTTACGAATTAAGTAGATTTTCTGAAACCGTTCTTTTAGTTCAGCTAAAATTTCAATAGAACAAAGGCAGGTGCTGCAGGTTTGAAATTTCAACTAAGCCAAAACCACGGTTTTAGAAAATCTACAAAAATCTCGTGAATGAGGCAACATTTCGTAATGAAATTATGTGCAAATCATATTATATAACAAGCACGTTTTGCGAGTAAAGTAAAGTTACACTAATTTTAGACAGACTTATAGGGACATGCTTGCAGTGCTGAGGATATTCTACGAATATATAACGCGGCACAATAAATATTTCAAGCCAGAAATTACTATATATACATATCAAGTGCATGAAAAAAGTGACAATACGTAGAAGAGGCTATCACGTACAGAGCTATTAATAGTTACCACTCAGCAACCACAACACCATTTACTTAACTGCATTCCTTTCAAGAATGAAAAATTATACCATCAGGGCTCGATCAGGGGTGGACGTGGCCACGTGGGTTAGAATTTTCGAATGGCGAACCAACCTAACCCGTGGTTTGACAATCGTGGGTAAATCACGACCCAACCCGAGCCGTATATGTAGACCCAAGGCCTACACCAATTTAAAATATCGTACCTGATGATTGATGTTTTTAGATGATGCCTAGATATTGAGGCCTAAGTCCTATATCCGGCCTGAGTTCTGACGTGGTAATTTTTCCAAGTTAAGCGCGGTCAGAAAAGAATTAAGCAACCCGCGCAGACTGAAGTTGTATCCGTAAGTGGACCCACGGCTCTAATTTTCCGACCCAACCCAACCTGCCGGCACCCACAACCGCGCAAACTCGTCGGCCCGACGTGTCAATGCAAAATATTCGTTTGTAAAATGAAAATGTTCGTCGTTGATAATTTTGTATTGATCGAAACATTTGTAACGACGAATATTATTCTTAGATAAATCGAGCCCAGATGTGAGTTAGTTAATAGCACAATAATTCATTTGGTATTAGTTATGAAAACCGCGAACAGTTATTACCTACAACGCGTAGTTCATACAAAAAAAAGACTAGACCAGTTGGAATTGTACGTGATGTATTTCAGGTTATTCATGTGATGCCAAAAAGATCTAATTTAAAAAAGTCATCAAACTAATGGTGGGCAAATACTTCGACACAAACAAACGAAAGTTTTGTAACATTATTAACAAGTAGGCCCCAAAAGGGGCAAGGTTCCTTCCCCGGTGTCTACTTTTCAGGTTTAAATGAATTAGTTCTCTTTTCCATACTTACCGTAAGCTGCTATACCTACTTCGTATCCTACTCTACTTTATAACTAGCTTATTCTAACTTAATCTAAATACGTAGTACGTACAAAAAAGTGCTGCAGGATGTTAAGCATCCCGCTGCACGAGCCATTTGGCTCAAAAGTGACACTTTGATCTGAGCTGAGCAAATCAGCTCTAAGAACAAGAAGCGATAAACACTGTTTTCTAATGGCTCTTATATACTGCTGGTGAAACATCCCGGTGCCGATTTTGAAAAAGTACATTGTTACAGCAGTGTACATATTTTTGGGGGGGTCGCTGAAAATACACGTAAAACATACTGGCTATGCAGCCTGCTCAGTAGCGTTAAACGCTATGAGCAGTTAATTTCAAAACAATAGTTCCTTCTCTAGAAGGAACAAAAATCAGAAAAAACGGTTACGCAATGATAGTAAACAAAATGAAAGTACATTTTGCATTTGCAGACAACTTTCTACAACCGCTAAAAGGGTGTCTCATCATGTACGTAGATTGCAATTGATTGATTCAGTTGATCATGTTGTTGGCTATCGCTGACTGCGTAGTAACAGTAAGCACGTACACACGTACAGAAGATTTAACACACACGCACACACAAACTGTGTTAATTTGAGACCCAGCAAACACACACGCACACACAAACTGTGTTAATTTGAGACCTAGCAGCAGTTTTGAAGGTGATTAGTTCGATTTACGTGCTATTCATAGGAGCATTTGCAATATAGTATATACGCGGCGGCTGAGGCCGCCGCGTAAGAAAATACCTAGAACCATGGTTTGGTAAAACCACCTTTGTTAAATCCACTCAATGAGTTGGCTGTGTTGTTTTGCTCCTACATAGATCATCTGATTGGCTTTTCTTTTTGAAAGTCTTTTTGAGTTGTATTCAGTTTTTAATTTATCCTTTAATTGAGACATCATGACGGTATTGTTTATGCTATTAATATTATCATATAATGTTAATCATACTTGTAACAAGGTCAAAATTTGGAGATGCCTCTTTGGCCAAATTTTGGCCTATATATATAATATATATATATATATATATATATATATATATATATATATATATATATATATATATATATATATATACATATATATATATATATAATGTATTTTAGCTTTTTCCTCTATTGCTAGACGTCTACTAATTTTCAAACAAAACTTTCACAAATGACGGATAAACACGTTTAAACTTTAAGAAAATTTGAATACACCCGCAGAACTTCTAAAATGAACACCATGCGTTGATAACCATATTATAATATGTAAAAAAGTTGCGTTTAGATATGCCCCGAAGTGCACCTGATAAGATTGGAATGTATGTGCAATGTGCATGGCAAATTCCATCGGTTTGAAAAGTTCACTGGAAAATTGCTTGGCGAGCGTTTTGCAAGTTTTTGCTCAATCTGATTCAGTTTAATGCAAAACATGCTTAAAAGTTTTGTAGTTATTTGCTGTGTAAACTACACACTAGGTTACGATATATATGCTGGGCTGATATTAATTCAGGGGTGGCGCAGGTCAAAGTTTTGGCGGCCTGACACTCGTGGGTAACTCACGACACAACCCGCGCCGTGGAAGTCAACCCCAGACCCACTCTGACCCACCATTTTAAGATACCGCACATATGTATATACCTGATATTGGGGGGGGGGATGGGGGGACCACTCCCCCAAATAGAGGAGCCGGGGCGGAAAGTCCCCAAAATTTGGACCAAATTTTGCAAAAATGGCACTTTTTGGAGAAAATTATACAAAATTTGCGAAATTTATGATATTTTTGGTCAATCAGGGGGGAGTGTCCCTAAAATTTGGCCGGAGAGGCCTCCCTAAAATTTTGACCCCGTTACATGTATGTTTGTGGCTGCTGCCCAAGTCTAGTATCATATCATCTGTGTGCATGTGTACGTTGTTTATATTACTGTGTACTTTAACCGAGTGGCATTATTCCTATTATTACATTATACATGTAACGGGGTTAGAATATTGGGGGGGTCTTCCCCTTCAATTTTTTAATATTCTCCTGAAAAGTGCCATTTTTACTAAATTTTCGGGACCCTCCCCTAAGCCTCTCGATTTTTTTTTAGGGGGGGGGGGTCCCTTCAGCACCCAATCCTGAGTAATAATTTTTTAGGTTTCGCGGGTCGGAAAAATTTTAACCAGCCGCGCAACAAGTGGGAAGCCGCGGGTCGAGCCACGGCTCAAATTTTTTGACTCAACCCAACCCGTGTTCCCCCCCCCCGGGTAAATACCTTTCCCGGATTATATAGATTAATTTCCTTCCTAATTTATTATATATTAATTATGTTTAGTGGTGTTACAATTAACTGATTTACTGTGGTAGAAGAATACCCTCCATATATACAGTACTGTGCGTATAAAAGTTCCCTGTTCGTCGGCGTACGACGAGCTTCGTCCTTTGCGAAAAGTGACGAACGGTGGCCGGAAAGTGCCGAACGAAAAATTTTCATTTTTTCATTTTTTTACATTGATAATGTGTTTTAGAGCACTTTTTGTAAAAATTTTTGTTCATAACTTTTCGGCCAACCTTGGTCACTTTTCGCGACGGATGAAGCTCGTCGTACGCCGACAAACAGTGAACTTTTTTATGTACAGTACTGTATCTGTTAGTTAGAGTTGGATATTTCAGAAGACATGAACATTAAATATTTTCACCGAATAGGTTTCCAGAATATTTTGTATTTGGAGATAAAATGATCCATTTGTTTATACATGAGCGTTCTGCTGGAAATTTTAATCAGTGCTAGCAATAGTCTTTTTCTGTCTGCAATGAAACTTCTTATCTTTGACAATTTGTATAGACATGTTTCATGATACTTTTCCATGTTTTTATTTGGTGAATATATACGTTTATATATGTACTGTGCGCTACAAAATGCACATTATTTTGAGAGTATCACAATTTATCATCGTGATTTTTTATGTAGCAGGTATGTCTATTTTCCCACAAGTGCAACGGCGATGCTATAATTAACTGCTGCTTTTTTTAATTTTTATCTACATATGTGATAACAGACCACTGTTTTCTGATGGTGCAGGAAGCTTACATGTTTTGTATAACAGTTTTGTCCAAAAATTTAAGTCCTAATTTTGTCAGATTATATTATAGTGTTCAGCTGTTAGAGGAAAGACCGTAGGTAGGTATATACATACATAAGTGACTCAACTGAGTTACCCACTTACCCATCTTCAAATTTGCAGACAGTAGCAGGATGTGGGGGGGTCACCCTCGGAATAATTCAGGGTCCGACGAGAGGTTCCCGAAAATCTGACAGAAGTGGCTAAAATTGGCCTTGTTTCGAAAAATTTCGGTAGTTTTCCCAGAGGGAAGAGTCTCACTGTTACAAAAATTTGACTACAGAGGCCACCAAAACTTTTGACTTCGGCGAGCACTGCTTCATATTTTTGTCACAGTTCTTTTCTTTCAGGGTTAAATTACTTAAGATTTACATCCCCCTCCACTGTCGGACCTACCAATATCCAGAATTGTCTGCAAATTTGACGATTGGTGGGGGGTTACAACCATACATGGGCGTGGGGGGGACTGTCCTTCCCCCAACCCGACCTCCCTCACCCCCAGACAGGTCCGCTCCCCTTCCAGAATGATTTGAGATTTGAAGGTAACTCACTTAGCAAAAATTGGTGGCTCAGGAAGCAAAAACGGCCGGAAAAGTTGATCCGCACCCCCCTCCCTCCCGGTCAACGGTTCCCCCCCAGACTTACTCAGCTGCACATGTGTGGTTACTACCTGTCCGGCATGTGATAAAGCCCATCTCCTGCACACCCGTGTATTCGCGTGCGTTTCTGGGTTTTCCCCTCTTGGACCTTCCTCTGCCCCATATTCAGAAAACTTCTTCCCAAATTTTCGGGGCATTATGTACTCCTCTGCTTTAATTTACAGGATCCTTCTCCCAATTTTTAAGTTTTTAAGCCCCTTTTTTGTGTTTGTCATTATATACCAATTTTATCAGACGGAGCTAATTTCAGTACGGAGTGTCCTAGCAGCATCACTGTTTCTGGTTTCATTCAAAACTCATGATTAATCAACTTTGCGGTTGTTGCTTGGATAAGCCCACCTTAAAATGGTTTCGTAAATTTCATGAGCAAATATTATATATCTAGCCGTGTTTACTATGGAGTTTTACTACAGCTTTACGCTATCTATGCATGCATACAAATGTAGGTATATACTAGGTATATATACCTATTATATTATGATGGTTTATTTTGCAAGCTAGAGAGAACTCATGGGAAGTACCTTTTGACAAATTGCCAATGCTTTAATGTTTTAGGAAGTCCTATTTGTCGCCTATTTTTGTTTATTTTTTGTAAATAGATTTGTAATTTTCTTGCTTATTTATTGCTGACAAGTTATTATCATATACTATTTTTGTGCGTTTTGTCATTCTATTTTACTGCATGGATAATTATAATATGCTTCAGGATGTAAGTGAAGATGTCGCGAAATAGAAACACAGCCAATTTGGTTTCAGCAGTGTCATATTCTTTTTTTAAATACAAAAAATTGACTAAAGTTGTGTGTTTCTTTCGATATTTATGAGGTCAAAGTGAGTTGCTTGGTTATAGCAGGCGGGAAAAAACCCGCCCCATTTTTGGTGGGAAAAATTTACCCCGGTTCCGGAACTTGGGTACGTGGTACATCCGGTGACCCGAAGCGAAAAGTGACCCGAACTGACCCGATGACCCGGTGACCCGGTGAACCGGTGACCCGGTGACCCGGTTCCATCTCTGTGGTACAGGTCTAAAAATTTGCCAGCGTATAGTACAGTCTCTGTAGGCAAACGTATATAAGCGGTATCCAGAAGGGGTCTCGCTGGTATTTTTTTGAGTAAAAAATTAGACCACCCCCCATTTTCGACCCGACATGGCTCCAAGGGAGGTGAATTTTGGAGTCTCATTTCTCAGCACTAAGAGATGCGAGCTCAAATGTGAAAACACTTTTACAGAGGACTGACTACCCTTCCTCTATTCATGACCGCAGTGGCAGGTCCCTTCTTCCGTACGAGGGGGGCATGACCGAAATTAGACAGGGTAAAAAACCCATGTGGGGGGAAAAACTCACTTTTTGAATATGGTCTGGTGATGCCGAAAAACCTAGTAGCTAGTAGTGATGTGGATCGGATCGGATCGGTCCGAAATTTTGATGCCGATCCGTTCCGGATGCTTGATTGGCGATTCGATCCGATCCGATCCGATCCAGGCCCGGACAGGGGTCGATGCGGGTCAGAATTTTCGACCCGCGACCCAACCCAACCCGCGGCTCGACACTCGTGGGTAACCCGCGACCCAACCCGCGCCGTAAAACCTGACCCGCGACCCACTTTGACCCACCACTCTATAACCATACAGGGGCGTGTAGCCAGGATTTTGAAAAGGGGAATGAGGCAACATTTCGTAATGAAATTATGTGCAAATCATATTATATAACAAGCACGTTTTGCGAGTAAAGTAAAGTTACACTAATTTTAGACAGACTTATAGGGACATGCTTGCAGTGCTGAGGATATTCTACGAATATATAACGCGGCACAATAAATATTTCAAGCCAGAAATTACTATATATACATATCAAGTGCATGAAAAAAGTGACAATACGTAGAAGAGGCTATCACGTACAGACAGGGGTGGACGCGGGTCGAACTTTTCGACCCGCGACCCAACCCAACCCACGGCTCGACACTCGTGGGTAACCCGCGACCCAACCCGCACCGTAAAACCCGACCCGCGACCCACTTTGACCCACCACTCGGCGTAGCCAGGATTTTGGTAAAGGGGGGGTCGCACCTTATCCACTTTTTTGCTCACTTGTTTAAACTGACTATTGCGTTGTCCGGGGGCGTCAGCCACCAGAATCCTTTTATTTTTACGCTTATTGGCGAAGTGGCTTACATGACAAAATGTAAATTTGGTCATTTAAATTAAATAAACTCACTGTTGCGGGGGTCTGGGCCTGAGAATGGGCCGCAGCCCCCAGATAAAATGGAGGTTTTTTCAATTTTTGGACAAATTTGGTCAACTGGAGACGTATCAAAAAAATTTTCCGACAGGAAAATTGAAAGCAAAGATGGGAACTTGATATCAGACAGTATAATACACAAGTAAATGCATTATAATGTACTGTTGTAGACAGGCATATAGTATAGGCTTTGATGAAAGTTAATAACAATGAATAGTAAACCACAAGTCTGCAGGGGTCTGGGGGCGGCAGCCCCCAGGAAAAAATTTTGAGAATCATTAAATTTATAGGCCAAATCTTGTCAGTAGTAGTGGTTTTTTTCAGTTTTCGCGGGTCGGAAAAAATTCTTTCGACCATTAATTGAAAATGGAACTGTCGTGAAAATTTTGGGCCACTACCGCAGGTCGTGGATAACAACGGGTTGGGTTGGGTTGGACCGGAAAATTTGAGCAGTAGGTCAACCCTTGGGTACCCAATTTAGGCTGCGCGGGTCGCTGCATTTTGTCAAACCGGCGAATTCGGAAAACTTTTTCACGTATTCAATCCAATCTGGGAAGATTAATTTGGGTACCATGCTGTTAAAGTAGGTAGCCATGTCAACAATGTACAGCTGTACACTGTGCAAATTGTGCAGGGGTATCAGCTAAAACCAATCGATCATCAGGGGCGATATCTTAAAATGGTGGGTCAAATTGGTCGTGGGTCGACTTTGACGGCACGAGTTAGATCGTGGGTTACCCGCATGTGTCAAACCGCTAGTTTGATTGGGTCGCGGGTCGAAAATATTGATCCGCGTCGATTCTGTCTGTAACGAATAATGCCCAACAATTGTGTTAACGAAAACAATGTTGCAAGATTTAGTATGTGTCTTCACGCAACTTCAATGATTAGAAACATTTCCTCCACTGATGTATGCATAAAATACGCTTCCGCTATTATAAAGCCAATATTTTGATAATTCGAGTAGTAGTTATATTAATTGTGCGTTTGATTGATCGCTCAAAAAGTTTTTGAAATTGTCAAATTTTTGTCAAATTACGAAGTTTTGTGGTCAAGACTCAAAAGTTATACTACCGATCCGGATCGCCGATCCGAAATTTTGAAGCCGATCCGATCCGGCGATCCGATCCGACCCCCGGATCTTCGATCCGATCCGATCCGGCGATCCACATCACTAGTAGCTACCTACTGCAAAAGACTCATGGTAGTGCAAAAAGACGTTTATTATTAACACTAATGCCCATACGGACACTTTCTCGATCTAATTCTGGAATACGGGCCTAATAGTCGGACGTTGTCATTTTGAAGTCACTTTGCAGCGGAAAATAGTGTTGTCTGGTACTATTTTGTATGTTTTTAATTATAACCTGTTAATTTCTCTTGTTTATAGAAACGCCAAATAACCGAATAAAATTTAAATATGCCCGTTACGACCAGCCACACCCACTTACGGTCAGGGGTGGACGCGGGTCGAAATTTTAGACTCGCGACCCAACCCAACCCACGGCTCGACACTCGTGGGTAACCCGCGACCCAACCCGCGCCGTAAAACCCGACCCGCGACCCACTTTGACCCACCACTCTATAACCATAACGTACACTATACAGGGGCGTGTACCCAGGATTTTGAAAAAAGGGGGGGTCGTACCTTGTCCTTGCTGACTTATTTAAACTCACTATTGCGAACTCTGAGCTCCGCACCCAGAATCCAATTATTTTTACACTTATTGGCGAAGTGGCTTACATGACAAAATGTAAATTTGGTCGTTTAAAAGTAAATAAACTGCGGGGGTCTAGAGGCAGAGGGGCGGCAGCCCCAGAAAAAAATGGAGTTTTTTTCTATTTTTTTGGACAAATTTGGTCAACTGGAGACGTAATCAAAAAATTTTTCCGACAGGTAAATTAAAAACAAAAGATGGGAATTTCATATCAGACAGTATATTACATAAGCATATATAAGCTTTCATGAAAGTTAACAACAAGGAATAGTAAGCCATAGAGCTTGCAGGGGTCTGGGGGCGGCAGCCCCCAGGAAAAATTTTTTAGAATTTATTAATTTTTAGGCCAAATTTTGTCAATTGGAGACGTATCAGAAATTTTTTTGGCAGGACTATAAAAACCAAGGGGGGACCCTTGTCGACAATTCTTCAAGTTCCAGTTTACGCGGGTCGGAAAAAATTTTTTCGACCCGCGCAGCCTGAAGTGGGTACCTCCGGGTCGACCCACGGCTCAAATGTTCCGACCCAACCCAACCCAACCCTAGGGTCGTTGGCGTAAAAAGTAGCCATAAAGTGCAGATTTTGTATGCATTTGAAGCGTAATCGCAACTTTTGAGGTGTTTTCTACGTTTTCAGCCGAAAAAAGGTGTTTTATTTTCAAATCTAAAAATTCCATATTCAGGGTTGTTGCGACAGCGCCCAACCATAGAATAGAAGAAAATCCGCATTAAGTGGATATTTGCTAGCGAATGTCGACACATTTTTGTCCGAGCCGCGAAAACTGAAAAAACTACCAAGGACCCCCCTTGGTTTTTAAAGCTCGGCCGAAAAAATTTCGGATACGTCTCCAATTGACAAAAATTAGCCTAAAAATTAAAAACTCAATTTTTTTCCTGGGGGCTGCCGCCCCCAAACCCCTGCAAACTCTGTGGCTTACTATTCCCTGTTATCAACTTTCGTCAAAGCCTATATTCATGTCTACAAGAGTACATTATGCTGCATTTAACTTGTGTAATATACTGTCGGATATGAAGTTCCCATCTTTTGTTTTTAATTTTCCTATCGGAATAAAATCCAGTTGACCAAATTTGTCAAAAAATTGAAAAAACCTCCATTTTTCTGCCGCCCCCAGGCCCAGACCCGCGCAACAGTGAATTTATTTAATTTAAATGACCAAATACATACTTGGATTCAGGGGCTGACACCCTCAGACCCCGCAGTAGTGAGCTTAAGCAGGTGAACAAACAAGCAGCAATTTCATGCAAAATTTATTGAGTTCTGATCCATGGCCATGACCAGCCTTGCGGTCGGCACCAGGTGCAGTAATTTTCAATGCAAATCATATTCGGTAGGATCTACATTTCTTGTAAGAAATTGCTTCGAAGGAAGTTAAACCTGTCGCTATTCACCTAGTTATTTTTAACATCCTGAAAGGTTACCTGGCGTTGGGTTAGATTTATGCTTGTAGCCGGATGTCCGTTCGGCCGGCAAAATTACGAACTAATCGCCACGAACAGTGTATGAGTTCAGATTGTGGCGTAATTATGTTGTAAGTTTGCCGGCCGAAGGGACATTACGGTATAAGTAAGTATGAATTGACAAAAATTTCGATTAAAGGAGCGTTTTGTGAGCCCAAAATTTTTTTACGCCTATGATTTACACGTAAAAGTGAATTTTTGGGAGCCCATAGTAACAAATTGGCAAAAGCATTGGTTCCAGTTTGTTACATCTGCGATGCGCCTTCCCTGGGGCTACATTGTGTGCAAAATTTGAAGCGAATCGGAGAACCTAAAATTTTCACTTATACAGGTACCCCCCCCCCCCTTAAACGCGGCTGCCGCCTTAAACCAAACTTCACATAATCACTCCTTCAATTTTGCCCAAAGCGACACCGAGACCAATGCAAAATCTGAGTTCAGAAGACAAAAATCATAAAAAAACTGTTTTCAGTCTCAGACTCTGTGTACCGGTGTTTATTGAATTTTTTATTTTTCTTCATTTAACGGTCACAGTAACAAACAATTAACTGTGATTCAGGCAGAGTGCCATATTCTTCCACTGGTATAGATATGCTTGAAATTGATAAAAGTTACTTTGGTTTGCAATTATTTTTTACTGCGCAACAGGCGCATGTTGTCAAACAAGCAAAATAAAGCTCAATAGGCGGACCGCGGAGCTTCTCTTAGAGCATTCTGATGGCTATAATGTTTGAATAAAAAGTAGAATACATTTCTAGTTTTACTTAAAAAATAAAAACTAAAACAGACGTTCTACATGGAGATGGAACGAAATTTTTACGTCAGGCCCTTAAGTGAAAATGAAAAGTTAAGCCTATGTCAACCGGTTCTTATGGACGAAGTTTTGTACAGTTTTGCTGGCATAATTTTAGGCCAAATTTTATGGTTTTGCAGGCCCCCCATAGATGGGGGGGCGCACCAAATTCACGATGAAACACTATTTTTAGGCGAAAAAATGGTTTTTGTACGTTCAATGTTACGTTTTTATACGTTATTTATTTATTATAGCTATGTACACTGATACCAAATTTAGCAAAAAAGGACCCGAAAACTCGACCTGCCATAGCCGTCAATTTTTTTCAACAACCCTCAATTAATATCACGATTTCGTTTTAAGTATAGTTTTTGATGCTGAACACGAAAATGTACTTTTTTTACGAAACAGTTATATAAGTACATATAGTGGTGCGGAAAAAACCCTATTTTCAACTTTTCGGGTCGTCCTGTGCTCCACATCAATCGGATCCTTTAATGCTCGCGGCTGTTATAACGGCCATCTTTCGCCTAACTGTTGCACTATTAAAATAGATTCTAACTACTCCCGTTTCTGAGTAATAAGCCTCGAAACCTCCGGGAAAAAAACCCTATGCGGGAAAAAACCCTAATGAGGGGAAAAAACCCACTTTTTTGGTTGTTCTATCAGCAATGAGTATAAACACAATTTCATCGTGTTCTACATCTCTTAGGCTGCAGTATGGACTTAAAAAACCTTTCCCCGACACCCATGTGACTATGATTTTTCAAAAATTGACCCTTTTTGGCAGAAATGACTTCTGCCCAAATATGCATTTTTTCCGTATTTGAAAGCATTAAAAACAGATATTTGCGCTTATTACGTTCGAAACGGTGGACAAACACCGCCCGCGTCTACCATTCTTGGATTTAAGGGGGTAATTGCGTTTTTAGGTGTTTTTTTGAAAAGCCATAGCTCAGCGTTTACAAATTCAAATCACAAGCGGTCTTTTGCATTAGGTAGAACAATATCTTTTCTAAATGTATGCCATGCATTGAAATTTAACCTGTGATTTTGTTTTCAGTATAAGCGACTAAAGAAAGGTCCTCTCCAAAATATTACAATTTTTTACAAAAAGTTTGCGCCACAGCTCTGAATCATACGATTACCTGTTAGGGCTGAAAGTTGGTAAGGTTTTTGACATGTTTAAAATCCCCAGGCATGTCCCCCACTTTTTTAATAACTAGTCAATTTACTGAGAAAATAGCTGATAAGCAAACGCACCGAAAATTTAAGATATTTTCTTGTAATTAAAACCCTCTAAAAATGTCCACAGGTGAAATTTCGAAAAAGTGAGAGACATGCCTGGGGATTTTGACCTTTACAGTACTGTCCCAAAAACTTATGCTCAGGCGTCACTTATAACTTGAGTACTGGTGGCGCAAAGTTTACATAGAAATCACAAAAACCTCGAAAACACAACTACCACCTTAAGTGGTATATACGTAGCAGCTAAAACCTAAATATTCCAAAAAATGCCAAATTTTGGTGAAACATCACCAAAACAGGTTTCGTAAGGGGTGTCCGGGTATGGTCCAAAACGACAAAAAACGACGTTTTTCGGCCGAAAAAACTGTTTCAATGAAGTCTAGGTATGTTTTTTGACCAGATGAATCAACTTTTGTAGCAACAATGGGTGAGTTTAGCAAAAAATTGTCACCAAACAAAATAGGGTTTTTTCCCCGCAATAGAGTCTTTCCCCGCACAAACTTTGAACAGTCACAGGTCAACCACAACGTTTTTAACTGTTTTTGAGCTTTAGAAGTATCGAGGAGAGGTAACTCTCTTGAAAAATGCAAACGGCGTTCGCCAAAAGTGTTTTTGTGAAAAATTATGACAAGTCAAAAATTTGGAAAATTTTGTCACTTTGAAATTTTTCAACATGCAAAATTTTGATATTTCATAAAAAATGCTACAGGCCTCAGAACTGCACAAAAATTTGTGTGGTAAGTCAGTTTGGGATGCGCTTTCCAGCTATGTATATATATACATACTCAAAAAGGGCCTATGTCCAAAGGTTCGGCCAGGAAGCACTAGGGGTTTTTTCCCGCAAAACGCGCAAGGTTTTTTTCCCGCACCACTATACAAGTTGGCATTGGTTTTAACTCAAGCGGAAAAACGCATAGAATTATTATAAAAATGCCCCCATTGTACATCACTGAGTTCAGAATATGAGGTTCTGAAGCGGAAAAGTGCAACCTCGCACGTTAAAGATAATGGACAAGTTTGCTGTGACCTGTGAATAGGAAAAATTCATTTTGTTAAAGTTGGTGGGCAAGAGCGATCAGAATAGCCAGCCCCATGACACATTAGCGCTTTCTGCACCCTATTCGCGCGGATTATAAAGTCAAAATAAAGAGACCTTGTTACCTTCTTGGAATTGAAAAGGTTTGTGTAGGCTTGGTAGAACGATGCAGAAATTACTTACTGTTGACCAATAACAGAAATTGCCAATAAATAATAACTAAATACCAAATAGGCGAACTTTTCAGCCAATTTCTGCATGTCTGTTACAATCTATCTAACGTAATATTGGCGTTGGAAGGAAGCGTCTAACGGAAGTTGGCGGTTACGAATGATTCGCGCGAATAGGGTGCAGAAAGCGCTAATGTGTCATGGGGTTGGCTATCTGATCGCTTTTGTCCACCAACTGTAACAAAATGAATTTTGACTATTCACAGCAAACGTGTCCATTATCTTTAACGAGCGAGATTGCATTTTTCCACTTTAGAACCTCCTATTCTAACCTCAGTGATGCCAAATGGGAGCATTTTTATAATAAGTTATAAAGGGCTGCGAAGGGCAGTTTTCAGACTTGCGTACCTGAGCCCCCACAGCAAATCTGCATATAGTTTTGGCTTCAGGGGCCTCTACTACTCCTAATACGTGCCATAGCGTTGAAAAACTACCGCTAGCACACTTTTCGGGTGATTTAATGGGGTGGGATTTTCCCCCACATGCGTTTTTCCCCCAAATGGGGGTTTTCCCCGGCAAGTTTTTAGCTTCGCGCCAAAAAACGGTTAAGAGATAACGGAATGAAACCGGTCCCAGCATTTAGAGCAAGGTTAGGCCTACGACAGATTTTTTGGTTTCCCGTGAAAACGTATAGTCTATGAGCTGCATGACGAAATATGAAAATGCGGGTTTTTACCCCGCCTGCTATACAATGCTGGATTGAGTTGCTTGGTTACAGTGCTGCAAATTTGATTTGACTCTGTAACGTATATATGTATATACACAAGTTCTGGCCAGAAGAAATAATGGAAAACATATATCCGATCTTCTAGTGAGGCAGTGTTGTACTTCTGGCTATTTTTGACGTACATATGTGTAATTCCTAAAATACAGTGTACATTTTTTGAGTGATATAACGCATACATGTAACTGCACCAAAATTTTGGGTACCCCTCCCCGCCCTTGGTGGGACCCCCCCTTCCCTGCGTCAATTCATTTTGACCCCCCTCCCAAAAATGACGCAATTTTTACTTTTTTGACCAAAAAACACCGATATATTTTGACAATTTGGCGAACATTTTGGTAAAAACCGCTCAAATTTCACAAAAAAGTCTATTTTTTCAAATTTTGGCTAAATTTTACACCTGCCGGGACCCTCCCCCCTCTTTTTCCCCTTGCGAGACCCTCCTCCCTCCCCCGGTACCGAATTTTGGGGGGATCTCCCCCCCCCTGCCCCCCAGACTACTCATATAAGTATATACAGTATATATCTTTTGGAGTGTACGATTCCCCTTGATATGACTTCTGCACCTCATGGCATCAAATTGGCAGTCGGCACAAAACAAACTAGTTTTATCACGTCAACTTTAAATTAAGTCACTTGTTACAGCGCATTGTTTTTTTAAATGATGTGGTTTGTCTGCAGAGTTTGTTGTTGTTGCTATTGTGGCAGATGTTTTTCTTGCCAAGTACGTCATTTGTTTATTTCTTGGAGCCATGTGATTAATTAAATTAACTGGATGAGCTATATATATATGTAAATTGTAAATAGAATTGACTTTACTTGAAATTGATTCTAGCTTATGAAGTTTGACAAGTAGCCGGTGATATTAATTTAAGTTTCATGAAGTCGTCGCAACATGATTCACTTTTTGTCAGTCCTATCAGTTCACTGACAAAGTGAAATCGTTTTGTCAGTGTCTTTTGACATTTGTTCCGTGCTGTGATCAAGAAGAATCCATGGGTGCAAAAATTTTGAAAATCGCTTCAGTATTTAAATTCCGAACGGGGGGTGATAACAGAAAAGAGTCCCGCAAATTATGGCATCATGCCTGACTAGTTTGTTAGTAACCCATTCGGAGCCCATTCAACCCTGTCCTGTAGAGCCTATGTAGTTGATCCTTCGCGAAAAGTCAGCAATGATGGTTATGATTGTTAGAGGGTATGTGTGTGTGTGTGTTTGTTTCAGAGGGCATCTTGTGCAGTGGCAGCGGACAGGGGGGGCGGAACGAAAACAGCGCGCTACTATGTGCTCATCAACCCGCACTCGGGCAGTGGCAAGGCCCTCAAGCTTTTCCAACAGTATCTACAGCCGTTGCTGCACGCCGCAAACATCCACTCCCATGTCGCACTCACCAGTGAGTCAGTTAGCTGTCATTGGAAGCAAAGCAAGGCTGTTTTTTAGTACTACGGCTGTAGAAGATATTATTATATTGATATGAAAACGTTGGGTTAACTTTTTAGCGTTTTTCTACGCGATAGTAAAGTAGATTTGGAAGACCAGAACCAGTTATAGACCACCACCCACTATTTTGAACGGCTGTCATTTGTTTCGCTCAGCTAACCATTGATTAGAAAAGAATGAAGGTTGCTATTTTTCACGCCCCCCCCCCACTTCGACGAACATGGACGAGCATTCGTACATGTGCACGGGGTCTCCGTCTGGGGGCATTAGGGGCTTATCCTGACTTGGAGTACCTATTTGAACTCGTCAAGAAACACTTTTCCTGAAAATGTCCAATTTTTGGCACAATTCAGATTTTTTCTTAATTTTTCGGCATTTCGCAACCTTCAAGATCACATTTTGTCTGATCAACAAAGATGGGGGCTTCTCGCAGTCGGAGGGGGGCTTGTTTAAACCCCGTCCTGTGATTGTGAGCATACATGTAACGGGGTCAAAATTTTGGGGGGGGCCTCTCCGGCCAAATTTTGGGCACCCTCCCCCGCTGATCGACCAAAAGTACCCTAAATTTTGCGAAATTTTGTAAAAATTTCACGAAAAAGTGTCATTTTTACTAAATTTAGGGACCCTCGATTTGTGGGGGTCCCCCCATACGTGGGCAGCTACCGAATTCTGGGGGGCGGGGGTCAGCCACCGGGCGGGACCTGTCTCGCGGTGGGGGTGAAGATGCCTTTTGGAGAGGGGGTTAAAAGCCGCCCAAACCCCCCGCCCCACGCCCATGTATGGGTCACCCCCATCCCTAATCATACATGTGTGATTGTGAGGATGGTTTGTTTTTCGGGCAAGCGGGTCAGGCGTACGAGCTGATCGGATCGTTGGATCTGGGGGAATGGGACGCGATCGTGACGGTGGGGGGCGACGGTCAGCTGCACGAGGTCATCAACGCACTGCTGCTTCGGCCCGACCGCCTCAGGGCACTCCGCACACCGCTGCTCCTCTTCCCAGGGGGGTCCGGCAATGCGGTCATCATCACGGCCCTCACTGCTGCCGGGTATGCAATGTCTAGTTCATAGTTGTACGTGTCCGTGTCCGTGAGAAAATGTCCGTAAGCCAGCACAAGAAAACCACTACAGATACAAGGATCATTTTCTGCGCATTTGTAGACATCTGCTGGTCTAGCGTTGGTAAAAATTGGTTGTTAACTGCTACTGAATGTTCTTACGGACAAACGGAAAAGCTTATGGACAAGTGAGAACTAGCCTGTGCTCTCACGCCACTGAGGTGATAGTAACGTTGTTGCAGTGTTTTTTCATAGATAAATAAATAATACTAAAATGAGTAGGTTTCAGTAAACCTAGATTAAAATGTGAGCGTACTACATAGTGTGTATGCCATAAAAATGTTTTCATCAAAGTTAAGTCCGGCTATCAGTCTAACTTGCAGTTGAGTTAGCCAACATGGTGATTAGTTCTTGATGATTGCAGTTTTTGATTGATTGATTGAGTTTTTCTGGGATGATTGCGAACAGCGCTCCGTTTTGGAGATAGATGCAAATCTGATAGCAACCCTCCCCCATCCATTAGACCCTTTGCGGTGATATAGAATGCGAAATTATGTGTGTTGCAGGGTTTTTTGAAAATCGGCACTGCGTAAATACTGCGTATTTTTATTTTTGACTGCGTAAATTTAAGGTTCACTGCGTAAATACGCAGTATTTTATGCAAAAAAACCATAGTGTGGTGTGTTTTTTTCAGCAAACAGTGCAAGCAGTCTGAGCTGAGTGGCGAGGCGGCTTGCCTAGCCCTGGCTGGCTCTCGCATTCCGCTCAAGCTCATGCACGTGCAGACGGCCAAACGAGATTTCCTGTCATGTGTGTCCCTCGGTTGGGGCTTATTGGCCAATATCGGTTGGTTGATCGTATCTTAAAAGTATTTTAAATAGCGACTTTTCATATTAATATTAATTATTAAAATAACGCTAGTTGATACTTCCTTCCTAAACAACCTCCAACTAAACTACTAATATTATGCAATATTGCTGTATAGCAAGCATTATTTTGACAAATTGAAAATGATGTTTTATCTGGCATTTTTTTTGGGTTTTAAAAGTGGGGGGGGCTTCCCCCCCCCACACTGGGGGGGGGGGGCGTAGGAAAGTGGGGGGGGGGGGCATCAACCTAATAAAGAAAAATACACTGCACAGTATATATATATATATATATATATATATATATATATATATATATATATATATATATATATATATATATATATATATATATATATATATATATATATATATATATATATATATATATATATATAGATATATATATATATAATATATATATATATATATAGCAAATTGATAACAATAAATATAATAATCTAGATCCAAAAACAGTTATATAACACGGCACATATTAAATCCTTATTTGCAAAATCGTAAAATTTAGGACTTAGGACTGTAAAATTTTGTGAGAGGTTTTCCCAGGTCCACAGCGTTAAAATACTCGTACCTAAAATATTCAACGACAACTAAACGATATTGCTCTGTGGTCTCCGTGGCGCAGAGTACTAGCGCATTGGTTTCTTAACCAAAAGTTTGCTGGATCGAGCCCAGCCGGAGACAACTTTTTTTTTAAATTTTACGCAATATTCGCTAAGTCGATTTAGCTGTTAACTAATTGCAGCAATCACTTATTTTACGTCTTGATCCCGTATCCATTGTGCACTTTGTACAAATTTTGTTAAAATAGCTAAAGAAGATGTTTTGTATGGAAGATAAATCAAGTAAGTAAGTTAATGCTGTAGCTGGCCCAACAGGTTTACGATGGCCTCTGGGCAATGTGCTTAAAAATAAATGCTTGATGCTTACTGAATGCTTTTGCCGCAGATTGGGCTTGTTTGTATAATATGAACTAAAATCTTGCAAAGTTGGTGAGTCCCTTGCTGTGACTTTAAGAATGGTACTGCTGCTTTTATAGAAAACAACTGTAGTAGTGTAGTGCATATGTTTTAATTGATCTTAGAATTTGTATTTTCTATTTTTTTCAGATATTGAAAGTGAAAAGTTCAGAAGCATTTTGGGTGGGCAAAGATTTGCTCTCTATTCAGTATATCGCATTTTGACAAGTGAGTTCGTTTCATATTACCGTCGATATATACAAGATACATGTGGTATTAATAGTAACGGTAGTTAACCTTTGGTACCAGTTACAAAGAAGTTTGTGTGTTGTTGATGTAGTAGTCGTTATTCATACGTATGATTACGTCGTCATCGATACAAAATTTAACAAAATGGACATAAAGCCACACCACATAGGCATAGGTTTAATTAAAAAGTCCATAAAACACTCAATTTGATATCAATGGCTGCATATGGAGTGATTAGTTTGTTTGCATAGGACCTGGATTTGACGTTAACCTCAGGTGTGGTCTAGTACTAAAACTTGTGACTGTTCTGGTCTGATTTCATTTCAAAAAGGATAGGGACAACTGAATTTTTTAGTAATGTTTTTGTCTGTGTTTCAGAACTGGAATCGTACCCGGGCCGTTTGTGGTTCAAGCCTGTGGCCCCTGAATTTTCTTTGGACCAGCTCAAAGCTACGCTTCACAACAAGCCGGCCACACAGTCTACCTCGGAAACTAATTATTCACAAAAGTAATATGTAGCTCACAATTTAGTTACTTTTATGATTTCAAAGGGTGCTTTTGATGGTCTAGAGGACGGCTAAAGCTCCGGGTTCTCACTTGGCACCTGTCTTGGATATTAGAAAATTGAGTGGTAAAAACACATTTATTATATTATACTTTTTAAAAAATTTACATATTGGACCATTTTTGCCTTTGATTAGTGCAGTAATGGCTTGATTAGCTACGTATATGCTTTTTTTATTTTGTGCTAAAGTTGGAAGTGGTGACGGCTACTATTGTATTCACTCTTTTTTCTATGGTCCTTAAATTATTGTCATAACTGGTCTGTCATTTCAGATGCTGCCAGTGTGCAAAATGCTCAATGCTCACGCCGTCAGATCAAAGCTCCGTAAGGGGACATTTAATTATCGTAAATCGGCTTTAATCAATTTTTTCATGATTTTTAATCAGTGTTTTCGAATATAACAAATATGGGACTGCAGTTAGATTTGGCACAACAGCTATGACGACTGGTGTCAGTGGCGTAGCCAGAAAAAAGTTTCGGGGGAGGAAAGGAATGATTGTCGATTTTTTGAAATGTGTTAAATTAATGCACTTCATGAAATAAAATGCACTTCATGTATATATTATATATTCATAAATTAAACTACATGATATATGACTGCTGAACCCTGAGAGAAAACAAGTGGCATGATTTTCATGACTACTGGCTGTATGTAATCTTGATGCTTGCAATTATTCGTTCTTTTCGTAATGAAATCGCTTGTTTCTTCCTATCTCCGGGTGCAGCATTTTTTGGTCAGACTTGAGTATGCCTGTGTGACATTTCAGTGTACCGTTATTTTAATAGTATTCTCTTGAATTTTAATATTAATATAAATAGGAGCCCCCAAAAAATTTTAATATAAATATTAATATTAATAGAACTGCGATTTAATTTTACTTTTAATATCAATACAAGTAGCCAGTCGAATTTTTTTTAATATTAATAATGTCCAAAAATTTTAATAGTAATATTAATATAAATAGAGTCCCCTATTTATTTTTAATTTTAGTATTAATATAAATAGCCGCCTTAATTTATGTTTAATTAAATATTAATATAAATAGCGCTGCTCAATTATTTTTAATATTAATATTAATAAAATAATTAATTTTATTAAAAGTATTTTTAATAACGATTTTTAATATTAATACAAGTTGAGTGCGTCAGGTATGTTAGGGATGCATGTACATAAAGCAAATACGCGGATCCCCAAAAAGACAAAAAATTAGAAGACGTTTCTGATGAAGTAATATTTGGAGGGGATGGGGGAAGACTTCCCCCAAAATTCGGTCATAGGGGAAAAAAGCGGGTCCCTCCAGTTACAGTAAACGATTTAAACAGTTGAACGATAACCTAAATTTTGGCCAAAAATTGTCAAAAACGGTGCTTTTTGGCCAAACTAATGGTAAGTATGGTATGTAACTATATGACTCGAATCGAATACGTATTGGTAGTGTTACGATTGAAATTCTTACTAATGAAATGACAATTTTTCGTTATGCTCAAAAAATCTTGAGTTAAAAATCTGACAAAAATCGACCCTCGGCTGGGCTCGAACCAGCGACAAGAGGGGTGACACGCCTCAATGCTAACCACTACACCACGGGGGCTACGACAAACGTAAGTTAAAAACGGTTTAAAGTAGTTTGTTTTTATTATTTAACACAATGGACTTTTTCCAAAAATTAAATTTATTTCCATAAAAAGAATTTAGCTTAGGTACTATAATAATAATGATCAGCGTAACATAAGCTTTTGTTTGGTATATTCAAATCTGGATTATTATATTTATCATTTTGCTTAGGATAGTTTATATCCTATTAATTAATTATTAAAATAACGTTATTTCAGTGTTTGCCCGGCGACCAATCAGACCCTGCCTCCTTCCTAACCCCCCACGACCTTTGCCCCCTCCCACCACTTTCCACCACCCCCTCCCCGGACGATGGCTGGACGCTACAGGAGGGACAGTTCACGTTCGTCTACGCCGTCTGCGTGAGCCATATCGGACCGGACATCCACTATATGCCGCCAGCCCGTCTAGACGAGGGCGTCATCTGGCTGTCGTACTGCAACACCAAAGTCACTCGCTCACAACTCTTTCGATATCTCCTGGGCTGCAGCTCTGGAGAGCACATCAGACTGCCCTTTGTCAAGGTCACTGCAACTCAGGGCCTTATCCAAAATTGGATTTAACGGATTAGATTTAAACTAATTTTGCTAATACCGCAGCACAGAATGAAAATAGCTGGCTGAAATTTTGCCCCACATGGCTCATATACATTACCTCGGTGTGTGCCAAGTTTCAATACATTACGTTTAACTGGCGCTGTGTTATAATTGACGAACTAAAGTTAAATCTAATCCGATAAATCCAATTTTGGATAAGACCCTCACTCACTTTATGGTGCAGTAGAGATGAGATCAGGGCCGGCTTTTTCGCTAAATTAACCACAGCCCGGCCATGATTCCAAATGCAGCCAGTCGGATTGAAGATTAATAAGACATTATGATTTTGAAGTGATAAGCTAATTACTGTGACAGTTTATCGCCTTGTTAGTGTATTTTGGAGTTGACGAAGTTGTAGTAAATAACAATATGGTGTTTGTTTGAGAGCTGGTGACCAATTTATAATTGAGGTATCTGCGTTTAATATAGTTTCCAAATCGGACCGTTGTCATTCACTTTAAAGGTTGGAGTTTTATGTAATTCGATTAGGTTATGACTATTCTGAAAGATCATGAGACCACGTTCAATTGAAAGTCAAGCAAGGTATTCACAACTGTTGCTGTTGGCTACTAGTGTTAAAGTGAAGTCTGAACAGCCCGTCGGCGTTTAGTGATAGCGAAGCATTGGTCCAGTAACTCAAATAGTAGCAGCAAGAGTACATAATAGTGTCGCACTGTATATAGAAGAAGAGTGAGGCATTCTTCAGCCTGCCTGTGTTCTGTGTGCAGATTGAAAGATGAGTGTTTTTGTTTTAGGTGGTGCCAGTGGTCGGGTTTCGCCTGGAGGTGTCCGGAGGGTGTCTGGTGGTAGACGGGGAAGTGGTGTCGGATGGGGGGCCCACTCCCATCCAGGCCTGTATGTCCTCCCTCACAGCCAGCATGGCCGGACTGCCCGAGACAAGACCGCCCGTCCTCAAACACGCCACTCCACAGCACACTCATTAATGTCCATCAAGAGTACATAATATTGTCTAACTCTGACAAACACTCATTAATGCCCATCAAGAGTACATAATAGTGTCTCTGGCAGAAGGCGGCTCAGGTGACAGAAGTAAGGCTCGGCCAGATCGGCCCGGTGGCTCAGGTGTTCTTGAGCAAATATACCGCCAATCAGAAGCGAACGCTGCGTACGTGCCCCAATCAGCGCTCAGGTAGACATGGCTGCAATGTGGTCGCCTGAGTGTTTATTGGAGCACGTGCAATTCCTGGCCAATCAGGGAGTAGCTCGCTTCTGATCAGCCGTATACTTGGTTAAGAAAACTTAAAAATCACATAAGCCGATTTCGATTAGCGCATCTGCTTGCGCTCTATTATAGCCAGCCAGAAGAGTGTATCACTTTACTGCTATAAGGCTGAGACACTATTATACTGTTGACTGGAGTAGAGATTAACTATGTCAACTCTGACAGTTTTTTAAAATTTCCTCACTCCCTTCGTCACTGGCTTGTATTCCATTTTGAAACGCTGAGTCCGTTTAATCTGGAGATTGGGAATGGAATTTTTAGTCATGATTTTTTAAACCGATTTAATCGCGATAAATTTAACACTTTTATTCGTGTGGTTAATAAATGGAATTCTGAGACACTTCTCGATGAGAATTAACGGAAGCCAAACTAAACAAACGGTCTAGTAGTGCAACAGGATTATCTATTTTTTCGCTATTCCATTTTTCGATATTCTTTTTGGGATTTAGCCACCGGACTTGACTTCAACTTTTTTTCAGCAAAAAATGGACTCATCTGATTTTGGACTACACCTAGCTAATTCTATCCAGCAAATTTAATTTTTCAAAAATTTAATTTTTGAAAATACTCTTTAGATCTTGTAAAATAATGTAGTGTCAGACTTATAGCACTTGGGTATTGTAATTGGATCTCTGATTAAAATATGCGAGACTTAGATTTCCGTACTTCTAACATTGCTAGGTGTTTCATATTAACCAAATGTGCTTTCATAATTACGGATAGTTCTGTTCGTCGAAAAATAGCTGTATGAACTTTGCAGCATAAACCAGTGGGGAAAACACGTATTAATCTTTTGGATATCACGCGATGGCACAATATTCCTCATGTCAGACATTTTATAGACCGCCCCATGGAGGAAAATATAATTAGTTTGTTTGGAGTAATTTTTTCCTGGGGTACCTACCATGGATGCCAAATTTAGTCTGCATCACATTGTAGGTGTGTTCGCAACTTTGCATTCCACATATTCTGTTGAATTTTAGTTTTGATAAATATTGACTTTTTTGAGAAAATTGTAAAAAATTAAGGGTATATTTGGTCATTCCGGGGTGGGGGAGGGTCCCTATAGGGTATTGGGGCACGCGAAAAAAGATTTTTCACCGTCTAAAAATGGTGTCCTAAAATCGGGCTTCCATATCGGGTTTTAGGGGTTTCGGGATTCAATTTCGAAGAGAGCAAAAAATTTATAAGTTTTTTAAAATATTGCAGCAAAAATTTTTTTGTCAGGATTGTAAAAAAGCAAAGGGGAGTCATTTGTAGGTATACGATTTCACTTTTACAATTTCACAGCCGCTGCCCCTGATCCATTACTGCTATTGCGTGAAGCAGTCTTTAAGCACCTTGCAGGTAGAATTGTAAACGAGCGCTATTTAGAAGTATCGTTTTCATAGTTTCGCATTGACTAATTATTTGTTAATACTTGAATAGAAGTTTGGGTTGTTTGTTGGTATAATCAATTAAGCCCGGTTCATACTTGTCCTCGCAAACATACGGACAGGGACAAATTCAATTTCAGTCCGCTGTTATGATTTATGAACCATGGACAATTTTTTTGTAGGGATACAAAGTACAAAGTTTGACTAGGTATACAACTGCAAACTGGACTTGAGCCCAACTTTAGTTTCTGGTTCATTTGATGACATATTTTTAGAACTGCTTCAGAGCAAAACGATAGGGACAAGTCTAAGGACGTGTATGAACCGGGGTTTGAGTTACAATTGTTATTCAATTTTTTGTTTGATTACTTTTACTTGTTTTATTTGTAGTAAATTTTTGTCACTGTAAGTTGTTGTTTTTCCTGACGTTTGACAAATTCTCACTTGTACGAGGGCACAAGTGTGAATGCTAAATGTAAGCACTAATTTTTGCATTGCAAACCTTAGGGGTGGATTTCACCACGGAGGTTTAAACCATGGTTTTTCTTAAACCTGGTCTAAACCATGGTTTTTCTGAAAAACCCTTTTCACCAAGGTGGTTTAGAACGTTTTTGAGTACGAAAAAGAAAGCATTATTCTAATTTTTGCACTAAAGTTTGTTCGAAATGTGTTCTGCCGAACTAGATCGCATGCTTCTCGTAATCAAACATTCTAAACCCCTTTTCACCAACGTGGTTTTTCTTAAACCAGGTTTAAACCATGGTTTTTCTCCCATTGAAAGAAAAACCACGTTCAGACCTGGTTTTTCAATTTAAACACAACCTTTTGTTGTTTCAAACTTTTCTGTTCTAAATTGAATACGTTCAGCGTCTTTTCGCCCAAGTTGTCACAAATTCAAGTGCTTTATGTATATTAGAGTAATTTTTCCATTTTTGTATAAAATTATTTTAGTTGAAAACATTTTCAATTTGATTTACAATAAACTAAATAAATAAATTAAGTTTACTACAGCCATTTAGCGCAAAGTAGTATATATAACGTGAAGCTAAAATCAAAGCTTAAATTATTTTAATTTTCAATGAATTGAACTAAACTATGACTACACCTGGATCAGCACCAAAACTATATAATAGGAAAGTACCTATAAAGCCATTCCTAAAATGACTTGAGGCCTTTTTTGAGTACCTCTAGAAGTGAAAATTTTAGGTTTTCTGCTTTGCTTCAAATTTGCACACAATGTATCAGTAGTGAAGGCTCATCTCAGATGTAACAAACTGGAACCAATGATTTTGCCAAATTTTTTACTAATGGCTCCCAAACATTCAATTTTATCGTGTAACTCATAGAAGCAAAAAACGCTTTTTGTGGTTGCTAAGCGTTTCTCTACTCTAAATCTTTATTAATGCTGACGAAGCTGCTTTTTACATGATTCGATAGCTCAATGTCATATCGCAACCTCTAAGATCCATTTTTTAAATTTTTGTGCATGCCCTGAGCAGTGACGCTAAATATAAAATCATTCAAATTTGGCGGGCCAAAACAACGGCCGTTTTTTCACATTTTTGTCCTCGATTTTAGAATTGAAAATACATATTGAAAATCCGGATCATACGATTTTGCGCATACATGTGGGCTATTCTATGCCAAGTTTCAGCCTGATTGGCTTGATGTGATTTGTGTTAGAACTGTCCAACTAAGGGCTACTTTTAGGCTTTTTTTGCGCATTTTTGCCTATGTAATACACTGACAAATGCACTGAACCAAAAGTGCACCTTCAAGCTTACTGTTCTTATCTGAGGTTGGGGTGGCTTAGGGGAGTAACATATGTGAAATTAAGCAAAATTTGAGAACTTTGATTTTTGACCTGGGTAGCCCCCCCCCCCCCCCTTAAGGGACCATTGAACCCGACGACCAAATAATGTATGTACAGTTTTTAGAGGAGGGTAACCAGTGTTTTTTCGTAAAAAATGTGCGTCATCTGACGCAATTTCCCAAATTTTTTTGCGTCATTTTGAAAGAAAATGTCCGCTGAGCGGTTATAATGCTACCTGAGCTCGTGCTTTAGGTAAAAATAATTTAATATGATAAAAAATAACTTAAATATAAAATACAAAATATAAAATATATAAATATATAAATATTTAAAATATAAATATATAAAATAAAATTTATTTATATATAAAATATATAAATATAAAATAAACAAAATTCAAATTTTCACACACTAAATTATTATATTTACAACATATAAATTATTCTAGCAATGTCATCGTACTATATGATAACTGTATTAACGCCTTTTTTATAAATTTAATTCATTTATTAGTCATTTCATATAAAAAATCCTAAAATTATATTAATTTTGTCATCTAAAACTATGGTTTTGAAAACCATGGTTTTAAATTGTTGGTGAAATGCAGTTTAAACCATGGTTTTTCTAAACCAGGTTTAAACCATGGTTTGAACCAGGTTTAAGGAATTTGATTGGCTAACGAGCTCAGTCAGCCCAGTTTTTTAGAACATTACGATAGAAATTGCTCTATTTTAGAATAATTTCGTAACGAAATGTTCTGTCGAACGGGTTTTTCTAAACCAGGTTTAAACCATAGTAGTGGTTTAAACCATGGTTTTTAAAAACCACCGTGGTGAAATCCACCCTAGAAGTTTGTTTGCATTTCAAGCAACTTTCAGGCGTTGGGAATCGAATGAAGCATAAAAAAGTAACCTAGACCGGGGTTTAGCAAAACCCTCATTTTGAAAAGACCAGTCTACCCTAAAAGTTAACCTTTTTTTCTGTCAGTGTTTTGTTTTGTTCGTGGGTAGGTATTTCGATACCTCTCAGCTGCAATGATTCAGAAAAACCCAGTAACTGTTCGCGCTTACTTTTATATTGTTTAAAGTGGTAGTGACGATTTAAACGATTTTGCAGCACTTCACAGCGATTTGTACACTAAAAGCCGAGAAAGCTTACTTTTTTAATTTAGACTAACATTGTGACGTTGGTTTTTTGTTGAATTTTTTAAAGTTTCAGTTTTGCAGATTTATAAGTATGTAGGATATATCACTTCGTTATTTTGCTATAAACAACCAACTGGGTAGGCCTCAGCGCTAAATCCGGCACTTTGCTAAAGTGTTTTCCGAACATTTGAGGAGATGGTAATAATATGGCCCTACAAGAATTGGGGGGGGGATGGGGGGGGAAGACCCCCCCCCCCAAAATTCGGTCCCGGGGGAGGGAGGGGGGGTCTCGTCAAGGAGAAAGGAAGGGGGAGGGTCCCGGCGGGAGTAAAATTTTGGCCAAAATTTGAAAAAATCGGCCTTTTTTGGTGAAATTTAAGCGATTTTTACCAAAATATTCGCCAAAAAATGTCAAAATCGGTTTTTTTGGTCCAAAAAGGTAAAAATTTCGTCATTTTTTGCGAGGGAGGGGGATCAAAAATGAGTTGACGCAGGGGAGGGGGGGTCCCACTTAAGGGGGGAGGGGTACCCAAAATTTTGGTGCTGTTACATGTATGGGAATGAAGCAGCTCTAGAAGCTTGTTCGTTCCCGCAAGACAATTATCCGGCACTATTTAAAAATGATGGTGTCACATTCTTAAAAAAGCGCCGGATATAGGACCTTGTTGATTTACTGTCAGTTTCTGTTAAGACGATGTCTCGTTTTTCCCAATATTTAATAGCAAGAGGATAAAAAATTAAATCGATGTTTTAATTGAGACTTGCAAAATAAATATTTGGTAGATGGTATATATGTACACGGGTGTGTTTTGAATGACGCACAGGCCAAGTTTACATTCTGCTAGACTGGTGTTAGGATAGCAAGAGTAATGATGGAATTCTCTGTTCTGCTCTGATGTACTCTTAGTCAGAATTGACTGGCATTTTGTGTTGCTGCAAGAGTACATCATTGACAGAGATTATATACTCCTGGCATGAGCTAATCAGTATCAGCAAGAGTAAGGGAGGTGAGCTAGTCAGGGGTGGATGGCATTTGTGTCAAGTTCTCGATGGGGGCCGCGGGGACGGTGCTAGTCTCGATGACGGGGACGCAGTGGGACGCAAGGGGGAGGGGTCTGGGTCTTGCGGGCACTAGGTGGACGTTCATTTTGCGCCTCGCGATCCGATTGGACAATGCGAGCACGGTCTTGGCGTAGCGCATCTTGAGGGTGTCCGGAATGATGGTGGAGTAAATGAGGTTGTTGACGGAGTACTGCGTCGTGAAGAGCACGTAGACGAAGCTGATCAAGGGACCCGACAGCACCTTGTTCACTATGTATCTGAAATTAATGTGGTGGGCTAAGCCAGGGGCCTGTTGCTCAACTTTACAAGTCTTACAATTGTAACAATTGTATGTGCAAAATCAAGTGATTCGTTACAAATTCGTCCCTAAATTCATTACGAATCACCAGACTTTGCACTTACAATTGTTACAATTGTAAGACTTGTAAAGTTGAGCAAAGGTCACTTGGACGGATTATAAGGTCCGCTTGCACTCGCGAAAAGATGCCTTCGTGAATTTGTAAATGCTAGTACAAAACTGCTAATGGGTCGGGCGGGACATGGAGCTAACCTGCTAACGTTGGATGACCTTGAGCTAGTTCTTTCATACGCAATGTGAACCTTAGGCAACCCGCCTGATGGATAGATGCCCGATCTGGGGCTATAAAACTTGGCCAGCTTATACTAATCAACTTATCTTCGAATTGATTTTGACGAATCGCAGATCTTTGCATTTAGTGGCCCAATTGTAGTCCTACTGCCGCGCAACGAAACCTATGCCTTATCGACTATTAGATTTTGTTAGCCATCAAATTCTCGGTCTAATGGCGGTTTTGCGAGCTCTCTACGACGCATGTGCCTGGCTCGAACAATGGGTATCTTATTATGTATCGGATTATGTACTCTTGCTGATAAATACTAAATCCCAATTTCATATATATATAAGAACACTTACTGGTGTATTCTGACAACATAAGTGGGTAGGTTGACAGCAAAATAAAGCGCAGACACAATTAATAGTTTGCGAGCTGCGGTAGTCGCGCTCCGGTTTTGGCGCCGTGACGCAGTCCGAGACAGTTGCTCGGAAGTGGTGTTGACACTGAGACTGATCGTGAGACTAGAGCTCTCGTTGGCCACAATCATGTGTTTGTAGTCGTGGGGCAGTCGACAAGAGCCATAGCCCGGTTTGTTGCGCAAGCGGATACGGCGTAGCATAATGACGGCAATCCAAGCGTTCAGAACCACCAGCATTAGCATGGGCAGCGTAAACGCAAACACCACGTTTAGGATCTCAAACGTAAGTGCAAACTTGGCGTAACTTTGGCGTATGGTGCAAATGACGTTTTGCTGGTTGTGTCGTTGTGGGAAAGAATCCACACCAATGATCGTCCAGAAATTATAAAGTACCCCCACGAGGGTGGTCGCTAGAATGACCGCCGCTGTCCGTTTAGTGGTGATCAACCGTCGACGAGTGAGGGGGAATTGCACGACCAGAAATCGTTCCAGGGTCAGCCAAGCGATAAACCAGGGACACAGGAAACTGCCCGTGAAGCCCAAGAAAGTGATCAGTTTGCAGGGAAAGGCGCCTTTGCTGAGAGCGAGGTGGAAGTGTTTCTCGAGCCAGTTCACGCCCAAAATCATCAGGGTGCACAGATCCGCGGCCGAAATGGCTTCGACGTAATACGTGCAACTGGAAGAACCCTTCCAACATGGAGCGTATCTGCAAACAGTTGCAAACAGACATAATTGATTGATTCTCCAGCTATTCTCCTGTACTGTGCAAGTTATTCCTGATCTAGACCAGGAATAGCTGAAGAATAACCCAATAACCTTTAGAAAAAGTTACCAAGTTTCATATTTTTAACATATTCAACATATTCATGTTTATTTAGCTTATATATTATTTATTTAGAGTAAAAGTAACAAAACAAAAAAGTTTAAAAATGCTCGCATTCGGGTTTCGTTCGCCATCTGGTTACTGACTTGTGTCAAGTCGACGCGCTTTCGGTGAGCGGACGAGAAACAAATCTGCTCTCACAATCTGTAGGCGGGGCATATGTTGGATTATTCTCGGGCTCATTTGGCTGTCTGCTAGGCTGTGATTGGATAACAATGATGCAGCCACATTGTTATTGGACAGCTGGAGAATATTATGTAGCCTACTTTCTTAAACAATGATGCGTTCAAATAAATTGATAACTTGATTCACACTTAAAGTACATACCTCAATAAACTATAGGATAACCATGAAACTCCTCTCTATTCTGATAATGGGCCCGAATCTCCATTACCAAAATCACTCCTTTTCATAGCAAAGCCTATCGCGTTAACGCATCTGCCTATCGCACTACCATGCTGACTAATAGAAACATTGTCATACTCTTCCCATTATGTACTCTTAATATTATATCATGTACATATGCAGGTAGGTTAGCCGTACTTTATAAGGCAAGCGATATTTCCCAGAATGCCGAACACGAAAATGATGCCGTTGTAGGCAAACAAAATGTAATCCTCTGCAGACATGCTCGGCTGGAGGGGGCCTTCCGGGGGCAGGGTAGAGTTAACGGCGATCCACTGATGGAACGACTCATTGAAAACCCTCAGGCTCATGATGATGCTGGCTGAAATCACTAAATAGACAGTTATAAAGCATGGGGTAGATTTCACAAAGGTGGTTTTACTAAACCATGGTTTTACGTACGTTTTTATATGATTTGCACGTAAATTCGTTACAAAATATAGGCTGATTCGTTACGAATTTCGTAGATTTTCATAAGGGGGACGCTCTGAGTAACTTCCAATAAATCAAATTGCTATAATTTTTTGTTTCTTGCTGAAACGAACTTTTTTGCCAAGTGCAATCAAGATGAACACCAGGCAAGCATTTTTGCAAAGTTTGATGATTCTCGGAACATTTTAGCAAATTTTATGACTGTATCAAAATTGAAATTTTGAAAAATTTGACTAATTTTTTTAATGACGTAGCTAAATGGTGCCTCAACCAAATTTAACAACCCATAGCTAAAATTAAAAACAAATATCTTGCCGAGGTGCCATTTTTGTCGAATTTTTGTTACCGGCGATAAATTTTTAGTTATCATAATTTCGTGTGAGATGATTAGTGTGTTGTTCACAAGAAAGGTATCATAATTGTTTTCATTTTCTAAAAGCATTAATATCTGAATTTATTTTTAATATTGAAGAGGGGGACAGCGGCGAGAATAGCAAAAGAATAAGAATAGCTCGAGAATAAGGTTGGTGCAAGCGGCCGATAATATCATAATTTCACCAAATCATAATAATTACAATTCAAGAAGTGCGGCGCCCCCATTTACATCAGCTCTAACAGTCTTCAAAGTTTTATGTGGACGGGTTTTCGCAACTGACAATAATCTTAAGAAAATGTACATTATAGCCCAATTTCAGAAACCTGAAGTTTGCCTACACATACGTATTTTCCTAATTTTTCTGTACTAAAATTCGTTGAGAAAAGTTTCAGAAGCCAAAAAGTAGCTAACGAAAAATTAGTTTGAAAAAATAGTGTATTTTTGTCAATGTTGGTCAATGTATTTTGGAAATTTTTTTAGAAAGGTTTGCCTACACAAACGACTTTTTTAAAAGTTGCAACTAGCAATTAGCTGCATAGAACTGCTTCAAAAAGTACCAAAAGCCATATAGAATTTTTTGGTATATCGATTTAAAGATTTTTTCCCATTAAAAAATAGGTTAAAATTTTAAGTTGAACAAAATTTGACGTTATATACATCAAATGAAAGCTAATTTAATTTGGAACAACTTTTCTTCTTGAGTTAATTAACGAAAACTTACGTGAAAAATTTTATTGCCCAAAGTCTGTTATTCAGAGCGCCACCTTAAACCATGGTTTTAGCTCAGCTGAAATTTCAGCAAAACAAAGCCCTGCTGTGCTGCAGGTTTCAAATTTCAACTTCGCTAAAACCATGGTTTAAGAAAATCTACGAAATTCGTTACGAATCAGGCGATATTTCGTAATGAAATTATGTGTAAATCGTGTAAAAACGTAAGTAAAACCATGGTTTAGTAAAACCACTTTTGTGAAGTCCACCCCTAGAGTCTAAATGAAACAGGGTGAACAGTTGTACAAAACACAGCATATGACTTCATTGCGAAAAGAACAAATTTGAGCCACCAAGAGAACATACAGCGCGTTGCTGCTAAAGTCACAACCACCTTTTTTGGTTGTGACTTGTTTGCTCTTAGTGTTCGATATGTTTAATCTTTCGACTTAGTGAACTGGGATTTCAATATATGATGTGTCGAGCCGGTGTCACCGGAAAATTCATCCCTCTTGACACAAAATCGATCGAATTATCGTGAAAATGCACTTTAGTCACGGAAAAATCAGCCCCTTGGACTCATTTTCCTGGGAAAATTTTAAAAAATTGGTCGAAATATTGTAAAAAAGGCAGTTTAGGGGGTGGGGAACATTTTTCTGACGGTGCTTAAATTTTCCTAGAAACATAGGTATTTCCGGGTGGCTGAATTTGCTGCGTGACAGATTTTTCCTTGACACCGGCACTAGGCCGCGTTTAGCTGTAGGTACTGTGCTAGACTGCTTTCATTACAAAACCAAAAAACATCGCTATGCTGAAATCAATGAAATCATGAAGAAACTAACTATAGATATGTAATTACATGTACTCTTGATACGATGTAAGCACCGATTAATAACTCAGAGTAACTGTGAAACACTGTAGCTTGTTAACTTGCTAATTTAAGCTGAAAAGTAACTTGAATTTAGTCATGCATTTTAAAACCAAAATTTGCATAGATAGTTTTTGAGAAAATTGGACTGATGAAAACATGCAAATTTCATAACGAATTAAGTTGGCAACAAATTACTTGGGGGTTGCTAAGAAAGGATCTACTTGTTTTTGCACTCTTTTGCTGAATATCTACTCCAATACATAATACTTACACTCACTTTTATTAACGACAATAATGATATATGTTATATGCTGAAAAGAGTAGGTATGTTGTGTATAAGTAGCACTCAGGGATGTATACCTTACTACGCCAAGTACATGAATGCTAATCTGCAAACTGAAGCTAAATAACTCAAAACCAACGTAAAAACACTTGGCTGATATTAGCCAATTTTCATTTTGTTCTCTATGTACAAGTAAAATAATGGACAGTATATAAGTTTATAAAAATACACACTTCAAAAGTTGATTTGCAGACACAGGAACTATGCAGTCCTATGTATACATACATACATACATACATACATACATACATACATACATACATACATACATACAAACAAAGAAGGATGTTCATAAATTAGAATTAACTAATTAACTGACCTATTCAAGACAAGTATACCGCAGTGCTTACAAAAAAGCCAAAACATCCCTCAGCTTGAAATAGCTATGTAGCACGCTGACGCTACTAATAGTGAATATTGCTGGAACAAAAAAATAATGACTTTAGTCAGAATTCAAAATCAATATCATACTAAAAATAAATAGATTTATAGACAGGTAGACTAAGATAGGCAGGCATTCTTTGGTGAGGCTATCTACATATCTCTAACCATTTTTCAGCAGTAAGCAAAAAATGAAGTGACGCAACCTTTTTGGACTCTAGAAAGATATAAACGGCTAATTTACGTCAGTATAAATAACAAAATTATGGACAAAAAAAGTTGACATCAGCATAAAAAACTTCTGCAGACAGTTTAAAATGCAAAAAAGGAAAAATTGTGCTCATAAGATTGATAAAACGATGTAATGGTTATATAGAAAGTATAATAGGCTTAGAGAATCATGCGAAAACTCCTTGGATGTGTTATATATGAGAATTAGGGCCTTCTTACAATAGAGTGTGTGCGACTGAATTATTAGGTTTGGTTAAAATTTAAAAGGATACAATTATAATACATATCAATCAACATCAAATAGAACAAAATTATAAATATCAAACCGGGCAAATCTAATTATCAAGAAACTAGATATTTTTAGGAAAAAAGCACTAAAAAACCAAAACGTAGATATTTCGCGGAGTTGATAAATTATGCAAATGAGTGCTGTTGAGTAGCTCACTGGCTCCTGATGGCCAAAAACATCATTTGCGTCATGAAAAAAAACGCGTCCTTTTTTTTAACATACGGCATATCGCACAAAACATTTAGCATCTTAACGCGTAATACGCCAATTAATAAAGCTATAATTTGGTTAAAATAATTCTGAGTGCTTGTGGATTTCTTAAGTAACTTTGGTCTCAAATGGGGCATTCATTTTTACAGTCCGTGTACGATCAGCTGGCAAAATAACGCATTAATCCCAAGAGCAAAAAAGTTAAACTTTAACTGTAACTAAAATTAAAAAAAGTTAGGGGTAATACTTTAACTTTAGCTATAAAAAAGTTAGAGGGCTTACTTTAACTGTAACTTTACTTAAATTAAATCACCTTACTTGTGATTCTTGCACACTTTCCTTCTAATATTTTCTACAAACATTATATTAAGGAAAACGGGAAACACCTGTGGCTGTGGACCAGTAAAAATTAAAAATTTAGGCAAATTAAAGGCCGTTAGTATAACGATCCATATGTAAATGCAATTATGATGCTGAATCGTGATAATGAATGAAATATATATTTAATTAAAATTGTTCCATTTCAAAGCATTGAAAAATTCCAATATATATCCAAGCTTGGAGTGAACCTATAAGGGTCGATTCACACTTCAATAGGGTATATACATGAAAACGGACATAGACACATAGACAAAGCACGTTTCGCCCGTTATTCCAATTCATATTTTTAAGGCAAACGCTTATTAGTGCATACGGACATACGACTGCTCGGGCAAAAGGACAAAAGGCAATTCATACGTTTGAGCCGCATTTCCGTTTGAAATTTAGGCATAGAATTTAACTTTTTTGGACATAGGATGAAAGTGAAATCAAGCGATTCATGAACGGACATACGGCAGAAGGGACAAAAGTATGAATCAAACAGCCGTTGTGCTTTCTCCGGACCTCCGTTTATTCCTTTGCCCGTATGTCCAAATATCCGTAGAGAAATATCTGAGAAATTTATGAATCGCAAAAAACATTAATCTTATTACTTGCATTACGTAATTGCAAACTTGACAGGAAAAAGAAGAACAATTATATAAGCTGTGTAGAACAGCAAAAAATATGCACACTCATAATTTGTAGTACAATATCATGATGGGACCCAATACGATATGCGATACCAATGCGATACGAGAATAATTGTAAAATACAAACCCTGGTTAGGCTTTCAGCATATATGGGTGTGGGAGGGAGAATTTAGAATGATTGCTCCCCTCAAAATTTGACACCGCTCCCCCTTAGAAAGGATCGCTTCACCCCTGACTGGCTTTCAACCCCCCTAAACGGGCAAAAATTCGCGTGCACCCTCCTTCTCGGTTGACGGCTACCCCCACAGATTTCTTTTGCTGCACATGTGTGGCTTTGAGTATATAAAATGTTTAGGTTAGCATTTGGTAACTAGGGGTTTTATCCAAAATTTGATTTATCGGATTAGATTTAACTTAATTTCGTCGATAACGCAGCGTCAAGTGCACGTAATGGATGAATCTTGGCACACTTCTAGATAGTCTACGTGAGACGTGTAGGCAAAAATTTCAACGGTTATTTTTATTTTCTGCTGTGTTATTTGCAAAATTGTTTTAAATCCAATTTTGGAAAAGGCCCTAGATGTGTATGTATGAATGAATGTTGATGATTCGGAATGATGTTGGTCCCATGGACTGAGCAAAAACCCTGCAAAGTATAGTGCTGAAAGTGTCATAATAAAATGACATCAAAAGAACACGTCCATAATGGTAAAATGATTTTTAGGACGACATATTTGTCTTGCTTCGCCAAACAGAGTGGAGAATGGAAGGCAAAAATGCATGCGGGTAGTTGCCTGAAAAGAAGCCCTGTCAAAAGTTCCACCAAAAGGGATCGGGTTTCGCCAAACTTCCGCAGCACTTGTGCAAGGGCTGCCGAACTTGTTGGAGAAATAAAAACACAAACTTAACAAGCTTTTTTCTTATAAAACTTTTTTATCCTCAAAAAATGGCCAAAAAACTTGTGATTAAAAGTTTTATTTGCTATTAAACGCATTTTACACGTGATCTCTAGTATTTAACCGTAGCCCGATCTGTACTGTAGAGGGAGTAGCAATCAAACACTAAAAAAATCTTTATACATGATCAACCGGTGTGAGACTGGTTTAAACTAATCCGAGGTTCTAGAACGACATTATTGCAAGCATGCTTTCTTCTTAAGTGAACTTAAGGGGGTAGTGTCGCGAAAGCAATCGATTTTGCGCGACCGTAAAACTTTTTCAGTAAAAGATGTGACATTGTTCGTTATATATTTTGAAAATATGTGTTGAGGCAGATGTTTTGCAAAATTTCACGTTTCAGCAAAATTGATGCAGCATACAGTTAGCAGTGAAATCGAAAAGTCGGAAAAATGACGTTTTGAAAACCTATTCATGTTCGATAATTTCGTCACAATTATAAAACTTTATGTTTAAAAAACGTTTATGCACACAAAATTTAGTGCAAACTGCTTGAGTGGTTGCGTAGCAGTACCTGTTTGAACTGTAAAACTCTGCGTAAACTATAAAGTACTGACAGCAATAATGATAAATTAGAAAAAATTTAGATGCTTATTTTAAAAGCAAAAGAAAACGTACCTTCATTTTTCATTTTTTGATTTGTGGCAAAGAATTGTGCGTCAAAACATTATATGTACTTCACAAGCTGGCCAATTTGATATCTGGCTTGATTTTCTGAACTTTTATGTCCCTATTGTGTGATGTCTGGCTTACAAATGGTGATTGGTTCAACAGATTGGTAGATATTGGTAGTCTAGTGTTTGGCAGTAATTATTTGACACCATATAGGATTTAACTAGATTCTCAGTGAACGTACAATTTCAAAGCAAAAAGGTCTCTTTTTCCTGTCGGCATCGCAATGCCGACAGGTCTTTACGCTACTTCTTGCAGTGTAGATTGCACTTATTTCTGATTGACGTTTCCACAATGAAGGGTAATATTTCAAGGCTTATCCGTTAGTAAGCCTACGCATACGTGCTTACCACTACGACGTGCTTTTTACCTATGTCTGTGTCGCGTTAACTACTAGACTATGAAGCCGATCGGTAACATTACTGTTCCTTGACTTGACAGTGTGATGACATTCTGACACTGACATTGACATTTTGTGTAATAACTAATTTAATACTTTGTGTACATTATTTGCAATTTTGTATTGTTTTTACTTTTGTGACAAGCTGCAAAGCATGCAAACAATTTCTTTAGTTTTAAGCGTTCAAAACCTTAAAACTATATAGATATTTACACCGGACGTTAATTTATCTCTTATAGGAAAAACTGAACGCAAAAATTGTGAACCCGCGAAAACAAAAATGAGCGATTTGAAGCTAATATTACCAAAAAAATGCAGCCAGACAAAAAATATTGTAATATTTGCGATTCAACATTTCCTCATTAAATAACCCTTTAATACCCAAAGCATCTCACACCAGGCAGCTTGATTCTGACACCTAGTTTTTTGACAATAGTCATTGTTTATTGTAGAGAGATCGCGACAACATTCGATAGAGAAATGAATGATGAACAAAACATAATCAGCCGATTAACGGTCTAGGACGCACCGTTTTTGAGTTATAAGCGCTTAAAGTTGAGCATTTGCGAAAAATTTGCACCACCGCTCAAGCATGTGTACACTACAGAGTGCATGTGCGTGTGTACCTCACTACAGAGTTGTAACACAAAAACCGAGCGCTGGCCATAGTTGAAGGCTAGCAATAGAGTGCAACAATTGCTGTATCTGATAAAAATAAAGTTGAATGTGGCGGCGCAATCAAAAATATTAATGAAGTGACGAAGAAAGTACTACTTTTGCGATGAAAAACGTTAAATTTGCACATTGCTAAGGGAAGCATAGGTTTGGATGTGTGGCTCTAGGTTCAAAATTTGGCCACTACATACAAAGATCTACACTTCCTGAAAAACATTTGAGCTCAGCTGATTAGAATAGACAAGTTTTACAGCTCCTGATTGGGTATTAATTACGTGATGTGCCAAATGGCAGCTCTGGGTATTAAAGGGTTATATGAAACCAAACTAAATGAAACTTTCAAACTGTCAATTAGTACACACTGTAGGCAGCTAAATTCGAAAAAATGCAACTTGTATTTGCAAATGCAACAATTTGTTTTCAATTAATAATAAGAAAATAACATGGCAAGGAGACAGGTTCAAACTTTGCGAAAGTGATAAAAGTGGCAGACAACTTTTGCATAAAATTGCTGCTTGTTGCAAACTATGAGCAAAACTGCTTTGGCGACACTACCACCTTAACTGAACTGAATTTCGATCAGTTAGTGCGCAATTAAAACATCATCAAGTCTGGGTTAATTATTAAAACCTATATGAACTTGTACACTTGCTTGACAGAATGCCTAGTTTGAGTGTTGTGTGTGCGTGTTTGATCATTGCCTGTCTGATATATGGTGTCTGTCAAGTGTTAACAGGCTCCTGTCAGCCGTTATTCCAGTGCTAAATTGCACTGAAAGAAAGGTAGGTCAGTCAAACACAGTCTACTAGCATTCTCATGCCATCTAAACTGATAAATAACCTAAAGCTTCAAAAAAACGTAGACGGAATTGAACCCTCAGGCTTCAGATTAATAGTCGAACACTCTAACATCTGAGCCACCTGTTCGTTCTCATCAAGCTGAATTACTACAATGACTGCTGCTATTGGAATAGTCATAGTGCACTAGTGCAGCAGAATACACACGACTTCTTTCCACAAGAATTTAGAAAATATTGTTTAACGGAATAATTGTATACATAAATCAAACTGAAACATCAAAATCTTTTCTCACACTTGTACTATCAATCAACGATCGATCAGACTAAATATCTGGAGGTGCCTGGTTCGATTAGAGGTTTCGGTAATTTTTTTCAATTTATTGGTTTTAATTTTGCATTTGTTTTTTAACTTTATGTTTTTAGTAAATTTTTGCCTAGTTTGGCCTTTTAATCAGTAAAAAATGCATGTTATGAATTTTACTTTTTTAGTATTTGGTTTGGGGGGTTTTTTTGTGGTTTTGTAAAAAATTTTTTATTTGAAATTTTTTTTGGTTTATGGGGGTGGTTATTAATATTGGTAAAGAGGGGGGAAGGGAAGTAAAAGAAAAAAAAAAAAAAAAAAAAAAAATAAAAGTTGAGAAAATAAAAAATTAGAAGGAAGTTGTAAATTTGGGGGGGGGGGGAGGATGAGGAGGAGTGGATTGGGATCGTAGAGTATTAATAAATTAAATAAATATAGGAATTTAAAAAAATAAATAAATATTAAAAATATTTAGTATAATAAAATAAAAAAAAAAAAAAAAAAAAAAAAAATTATTATTATAAAAAAAAAAAAAAAAAAAAAAAATATTAAAATAAATATAAATAGATAAAAAATTTGTTTTTATTTTGATTTTATATTATATAATAAAAAAAAATAATAAAAAAAAACATTAAAAAATGGGAGTGAGGAATATGATAAAAAAAAAAAAAAAAAAAATGAATAAGAGAAAAAAAAAAAAAATAAAAAAAAAAAAAAAAAGGTAAAAAAAAAGAAAAAAAAAATTAAGAGTGGATGATAAAAGAAAAAAAAAAAAAATAGGGAAGAAAGGTAGAAAAAAAGAAAGAAAAAATTATTAAGAAAAAATGGAAAAAAAAAGGGGGGGGGCAGATTTTCGAAAAAATAAAAAAAAAAAAAAAGGATTTTTTTTGGAAAGGGGAAGTGCGCGGGGGTTTTTTTTTTTGGGGGTTAAGGGGGGATTGCATAAAATTGCTGCTTGTTATTTGTATAACGCTAGTCTATACGAGTGTAGCTTCTGAACGCAAGGTTTTTTCAAAAGTTAATGGCTGCGTTATATTTTCTTTGCAATATAAACACTATAAAAGTCTTTATAAACACTATAAACACTTTAGAAATGTCTCTGTGCAAACTGTCAAACGAAACTAGGTAATCAACAAACGCAGTTATTGACTTTAAATTAGAACTTCTTGATCAAATTTTTGAAACAAAGACTGGAGTTTTCTATTTTTTTCTGGAAGGCTTTTGCCCCCAGAACGTGAAAATTGGTGCAGTGAAGGTGTATTTTACGCAGCAGTCTGATGTGGGCTTTCAAACAATTTGGCTAGTAATCTACTAATGACTAAAAAATTTTTTGCAATGCTTAATTTCCACAAAATTTTCATTTAAATTAAACAAACCAATCCTCAAACAAGCTACACGAAATAGCTTTTTCTGATCAAAAACATGGCCAATTTCGACCAAAGTGACAGCAAGACCAAAAAATATGATAACTGGACAAGACTAAAAGTTACAAAACCGGCTGGACCTGGAATGTGAGACTCCGCGTTCTGGTGTGTCCTGCATTTTTAGTCTTATACACTTACCGACATGAACTGGTGACAGTACAAGTGCAATGAAAATAATTAACTATGATTCAGGCAGAGTGTCATACTCTGCTTGTCATACTAAAAATTTTGTTTTAGTTTGCAATTAATTTTTACTGCGCAACAGGCCTAACGTTGCCAAACGTTCATTCTTCTCACTCACCGGATTACGTTTGTAGTAAACTTTTGCTTGTTTGTTTTTGTATCGTTACGGACAATCATGAGGTATGTAAGCTGAAGGCAAAGTGACATACAGTATTGTATGGAATAAAAACATGGTCTTTATGTAAAATGTGCAAAACACAACAGTAAAGTAAGTGGGTATAGAGGTTCAGATTTGTGCGATAATAATATTGCACGAGAGCTATAGGCCTTAAGCTGGGTCTTACAATCCGTAAACTGGTGTCTAAGCAAACAAACTTAATGGAAAGCCCGTATTTCAAGTATCCTCTGCCCTCCACTCCACAACTTCGGTTGAGTTCACAGGGAACTGGCATAACTCACACTAACACTCTGCTCTCATTACTAATTATTAGAAAAAACTGAATTTTTCAGTCCGCTATTTCAAAAATGAGCAATTTGAAGTTAGTATTACTAAAAAATCCAACTAGAGACTGAAATCGGTTTCAGATTTGCAGTTCAATGCCGTTCAACATTCCATGATTAAGCCTGCACACTAATTCAGTCAGATTTTCTTAGATTTTTAGTTTTAAGTAAAAGCTAACTGTGTAAGTTAATTAGATTTTTAGTAATTTGGTATTAGCGGACTGGTGTACAATTAAACAGTTTATTCTAATTATAGAATCTCATGCGCTATGGCCTGTGAAATACATAGCAGTCCTGCCCTGACTTTACACGTTAATCATATCGTGCTTCTGGCCAAGTTTTGCACTGAAAATATCAGTTTTGTTGCAATATTGTTCCTTCTCTGGAGAGAACAATAACTTTGCGCAAAAGTAGTGTCGCGATATATCTTCTGTATTTGTATTAGTGATTGCTACAAAATATAACAATAAAAAAAGCTGCGAAAACGTAACTACCACCTTAAACGAATGAAATTTGGCTCAAAAATGTTGCTACGAGTTATTATAGGTTCAAAAATCGATCAAGTCACGACATATAGCCTGTCATGTATAGCCTGTATAGCCGTAAATACTGTAATTTTTTACGCGGCGGCCTCAGCCGCCGCGTATATACTATAGTACAAAAGCTGATTTCACATGTATCCTGTCTCACAGTGTAATTTTGCACTGGGCACCTAGGTAGTTCCTAAAAATGCACTAAATGTGTGTGTGTGTGTATGTGTGTGTATTGGGAAGTGTGTGACATGCAGCGTAGGTGTTGCGTAGTCATACAGTTCTATAGCCCCGTGTATGTAAATGTGTGAACTGTAGCATACAATCAGCAGACAGCAATTGTAATTCATACAGCGATAATTCCGCACAGTAATAATCAATAATAATAATAACAACTGCGTGGGTCGTGTATAGATATATCATGTACATGGGCTAGCGAATATCGATAGATATAGTTCAGTGCAGTCTTTTAAGTTAGATATGCTGCTCGTGCAGCGCAGTAGTTTATATGTAGTTGCAGTTGTGTATAATTGGCAGCCGTGGTTTACTATAATGCACGATTGTACTTTTTTAACTCGTGCAAAACACACTCCTGCTTGGTCTAAAGCAAATTTAGGCTCGATACGGCCGCATGTCCGTACAGCCGACAAACTTACTAAGTAGCCACGCTACTAGGGTGATCAATTTGCGGCGTGATTTTTCTGTAAGTTTGTCGGCTGAACGAACATACCGGCTGTAAGTATGAATCGACAGATATCATTTTGGCCATTGGTCATCCTTTGCTATATAGATACTATTTGTGACGTTTTATTAGATGGCCAGATAAAACCGCTAATGTGCAATGAAATGTCGTGTGTACTAAAGTCTGACAATGCGCTCACTTATTTTAGTGGCATGACTTCTGCTACTACTTGCTGTACTCTTGATCGTAAAAATCTATTCTTTTCGTGACAAAATCGCATGTTTCTTTTTCTCAAGTGACTCAACTTTTTTTGTCAGACTTTAGTGTCGCAGTCATTAAAATTTGAAGTACAAAAATGTGTTATAATAAAGCATTCAAAACCTATTCTTGAAATTTGTTGTTTTTAAGAATTCTTTTTTTGACATGCCTTATCATATTTGAAAGCTTCCCTGGAGTAAAATTAGTAGTTTCCTAATTAAAACATTTTTCACAAAAATTTTCATATTTGGCTAGAAAGCATATTGCATCTTGACATGTTAAACTGTTGGCTTTAAATAATTTTAGTGCCGCGTTTTATATTCGAAGAATATCATCGGCATGTAGAAGCATGTCGTGACGAAGTCTATCTAAATTTACTTCAACTTTACTCGCAAAATGTGCTTGTTTCAAAATAAAACCCGGAAGGACACAGTTGACAAGACAAGCATAAATCGCTCAGAGTGAATAATAGGTATATTAGCGAGATTTTCAAAGCCTCTGTGATTTGTTGCGGTGCTGTTGTTTCAAGACAATACAGCGCAGTTTCCTGTGGACAGCAACAAAGGGAAAATAAGTGAGGTGTAAGGATGATATACTTTTGAAACATTCCCCAGCAGGTTGCATGCGAACTGATAAATGTCAGCACATCAGTAACACATGCATGCCCACACAAACATAAATTACTAGAACTAGAACACATACTATTAATGATATTGCGTGGTTCATGCCATATTTAAGCTGGACTCTACTGATTCCCCTAAAAGGATGATAGGTACTATAAGCTCTAATAGGGACAAAACTGGCGTTAGCGGATTCGACTTGAGCTTTATTCACACAAGGGAGCATGAGCGGGCGCACACGCACACCTGACTACTGCATTGTGTGAAAACAGAATGCACCCGCTCATGCGCCCGCTCATGCTCAGCAAAATGCGCTCTCGTGTGAATAGGCCTTAACCTAATATTCTGTTTACTATCACTACTGATAATTGTAGGCAGGGTGAAATTTTGTTGAATGTCACAAACTTGGTCTATATTGACTATTGTGAATAATTATTGTGTTTATGTGGAACGAACTATCTTTCTGCATCATACTTCACCTGAAATAACAGTTTTCAAGTTTAAGGAATTTTGAACAACGATTTTTTGACTTATGACGACTGATCTTGAACAACAAAAACACGTCTGCGTTACTTTAACAAAAACAGCAGTAATTATTTTTGACAAACGGAACTTGATTAATTAGTTTTCTGATGAAAACAGCAGTGGGCTATTGCAATTATATAGCTAGGATAAATTAAAAATGTATAAATAAATTACAAAAATTTCACGAAACTACTAATTTCAGCGAATTATGTTTAAGTTTTGTCATAATGCGTATATAAATTGATTGATTGACTAAATGATTGATTGAATGATTGATTGATTAATTGAATGATAGATTGATTAATTCACTGAATAATTAATTGAATGATTTATTGATTGACTGAATGATTGATTGAATGATTGATTAAATGATTGATTGAATGATTGATTGACTATTTGACTGAATAATTAATTGAATGATTTATTGATTGATTGAATGATTGATTGAATGATTGATTAAATGATTGATTGAATGATTGATTGATTAATTGAATGATAGATTGATTAATTGACTGAATAATTAATTGAATGATTTATTGATTGACTAGATGATTGATTGAATGATTGATTAAATGATTGATTGAATGATTGATTGATTGATTATTTGACTGAATAATTAATTGAATGATTTATTGATTGATTGAATGATTGATTGAATGATTGATTAAATGATTGATTGAATGATTGATTGATTAATTGACTGAATAATTAATTGAATGATTTATTGATTGATTGAATGATTGATTGAATGAGTAATTAAATAATTGATTGAATGATTGATTGATTCATTGATTAATTGAATGAATGATTAATTGAATGATTGATTGAATGATTGATTGAATGATTAATACCAACCTACGCTGCACGAAAGTACATATTATATAAATTGTATACACGCAACAAAAACTATTAGAAACTGCAAACAGTTAATACTAAATTTAAGCCTTCATGAAATTATTAGAAAACTTCAAACAGTTAATACTAAATTTAGCCCTGATGAAATTATCATACAAATATAGTCCCTGAGCTAAGGAAGTAAGGAACCAATAAAACCCGAATATTCAGAAAGACGCGCACCTCTCAAATAAGCTACCAAAGTTTGCAAACAATTCTAAACAAGACAGTTGACGCGCGCTTAATGATTTTTTGACTCAGATTAAAATCGCAAAACGAGCAAACTAATTTATTTTCCCAACTGACACTTTTTTGGTCCTCTTTGAGATTGCTTTGCTGAGATAACAGCGTTTAGAAGTTGAAACAGCAATTTAGTTGAATTAGTTGAAAGATATGTGCAATTCAAGTGGAAGGGTTGCGAAGGTTGCTTTGGACACACGGTAAAATCGTATCCCAGCTGCCTTGCAATAAGCCTACTCGTTTAAAGGCTTAACAGGACAACAGCAGAAGAAAGTGAGTGAAGCAACTACTTAGGGGCAAAAAACTCAGAAAACGACAGCAATGTAATGTCTGTTGGCTAATGTAATGTAGCCTTGAGTCGCTGTTGAAATTTCTGAAAGTTACAGAAGAGTTGCTAGAAGAGTTGTTGATACCTATGTAATTTACTGTAAGCAGTGCCGTAAGAAAACCACGAATTTGTAGAAATATTTATTTTTAAGCAGGGTTTTTTAAAGACTCAGAATGAAGAATTTACAAGTATTCCTAATTTTTTTAAGAAGCAAATTCAAACAAGAAATTTGTTTGTTGTAACGTCAGTTACATGCAATGTATGTATATTCTGTGTCTACGAATAAATTACATACAAACAGGTCAAACATTGCAAAATAACAAAAAACATCACAAATTTTTTTACAAAACGTTATGAACAACATTCTCTAATCTCCGTCGCGGACCCTGATTGCAAATTAGCTACAAAGGAAGAGTGCTGACGCAGAATTATGCTAATTAGAAATCATTCATTTAGGAACAGCACTCGTGGAGTAGCGTCAAATGAATTATGCTACATTTTGTTTTGTTGACTGCGAATATGGTAAAAAGGATCCATGTGCCATGCTGTGTTCTAAATGCCAAATCATAAAATGGATCTAACAGATTAGGTTTATTTTAAATATTATTGATTGATGACTGATCTGAAAGTGCGGTATATTATGAAATCAAAATTGTACACGGATTTGCAATATGTGTAGCTGTTAAGTACTTATGTCAGAAGCGTTGTGAGTTATTGGCAAAATCTAAACCGTTTTAGTAAAAGTTAGTCTTAAGAAACAAAAATAGCAAAAACAAGCACAATCGACAGCCAACATAAAAGCTTGGCTATAAAAGGAAAAGTTTTAGGCATTTAATTGAAAAAGTAATTTGGCACGCAAACATAATTTGGTATGTAAAAGTTGCAAACTGGTTGATAACTGGCAGTGGCCGTCTGAGTAGTTCTAGATGAAGCCATGGTTGTAAAATATACATACGTGTGTAGGTCATGGCACGATGCAGAATGCACTCAGTAGTCGTATAGGTGTACACACTAAAGGTACGACCGAACATTGTCACAAAACAAGCCCAATCTGCGGCAAAAGCATCCAGTAAGCGTAAAGCATTTATTTTTAAGTACATTGGCCAGAGGCCATCGTACCACATTAACTTACTTGATTTATCTTCCATACAGAACGTTTTCTTTAGCAACCATATTAGCAAAGTTAGTACAAAGTGCACAATGGATACGTGGTCAAGACGTCAAATAAGTTATTGCTGACAGTTAACAGCTAATTGGCTTGAGTGAATATTGCGTAAAATTTAAAATAAATCTCTGGCTGGGCTCGATCCAGCAAACTTTTGGTTAAGAAACCAATCTGCGCCACGGAGACCACAGCGAAAGTTAGCTTAGTTGTCGTTGAATATTTTAAGGTACCGGCATTTTAACGCTGTGGACCAAGGCCAACTTTTTACAAAATTTTCCTAAATTTTACGACTTTGCAAATAAGGATTTATGCGCCATGTTATACAACTGTTTTTGGATCTTGATTATTATATTTTTTATTACCTATTATCAATTTAATTTATATCCTATTATTAATATCCTATGTACTTTTAGCGAAGTCTCGGGACTGTACGGAATACTGATCTGTGTGGTCGAGTGGTTACATAGTTTGATAGATTTCTTAACCATGAGGCCATAGGTTCGATTCTAAGTTGATAACTTTTTGGCAGTCACGTTCTCAACAACATCCCGATCTCAGCAACACAGTGAAAGTACAAGGCATTTTAGTGTGACAGATGCACAGCTACGATAGAGACGTGTAAAACACACTCCGCACATAAACACTTTAACGCTAACCGTACGTTAATGTTAGTAACGTGCCAGAATCAAAATTAGGCTAAAGACCTGTTGGGCTGTGGCCCAACAGGTACAAGCAAAACCTGGGATTTTGTAACTAACATAACAAATTTCAGCTAACAAGCGTACAGCGAGCAGCTGCTAAAAGCACACACCTCAGTGCACAACAATTTGATAACAACAAAAGTTTGCGTCAGTGTAAACTAAAATCCGACCGAAAACTGCTGGACCCGAGACACCATTAAAACACACGAGATTTCATTAACTGCAAGCAGCAAGACAACGACGAGTATATATATAGTGGCAAAAATCATGCAACCTGTTTTGTCTTAGGGTTCAGTAAGAGTTGACTGTAGTTTGTAGCCAGATTATGTACAACACGGTCATGGTGAGCAGAATTGTAGCCATACTTAGCTTCTTAAATTTCCCAACGCTAGGCAGTCAATCTATTTCTCAGAGCCTAAAATAAGGTTCACTGATTGGAATAGTTGAAAACAAGAAAATTAGAAAATAAAATTTATGCGTTCAACTCTCTAACTGACTTACGATGAAATCTGCAAGAGCTTTGGGGGGAATAATTGCTTGAAATGTTTTCTGGTCTAAACTAGTGGCTTGGCTTGGCCACACCAGGAGTACAGAGACAGAGTCCACCAACAGGCATTAGACGTTGTCTGAATGTTGACAAATGTTAATCACACAGCTTCGAAACAACAAATGGACTAGTGAAACCAGTCGGAGTTATTTTTCACAGAATTAGTCACTTCAGGGCCCAATTTTTCGAAAAAAATGGTTCTCCGTTTAAGTTCTCCGTTTAACATTTTTCATTTTTTCGAAACCTTTAAATTTAAATTTAAACGGAGAACATGGATTCAGCTAAATTCAATTTATCGAAGCTCTCCGTTTTATTTCTCCGTTTAATTGTTCTCCGTTTAAAGTTCTCCGTTTGAAAGTGCTCCGTTTATTTAAACGGAGAACTCGATATATTTAGAACGATTATTTTTGGAAGAATTCTAAAATAGAACTCAAAAGTTCTCCGTTTAAAAAAACGGAGAATTCTAGTTCTCCGTTTATTTAAACGGAGAACTCAACAAATTTTAGAACATTTATTTTGGGGAGAATTCTAAATTAGAACTCAGAAGTTCTCCGTTTAAATAAACGGAGAACTCTAGTTCTCCGTTTATTTTAAACGGAGAACTCCAGTTTTCCGTTTATTTAAGGGAGTAGTGTCACCAAAGCAGTCGACTTTGCACGTCTGTAAAACTTGTTTAGTGATGTCGAAGCTACATAAGACACTGTTCTTTGTGTATTTTGAAAATATGTGTTTAGGTAAATATTTTTGCCAATTTGAAGCAAAATTGATGCGGAATACAGTTAGCAGTGAAGTCGCAAAGTCGGAAAAATGATGTTTTGAAAACCTTTTTATATTCGATAACTTCGTCATATTTATCAGTCTGTTTTGTTTGTGTTTTTTTATTTTTATAGAAGATTTTTTGTTTTTTTATTTTAGTGTTGCAATTAGCAAACTCGCAGAGTTGCATTTTAGTGTTGCAAATACATATGAATTCGTAAAGAAACTGAATAAGATCCAGCGCAGCCATTAATTAAACGAGCAAGTTCTCCGTTTAAATAAACGGAGGTCGCTAGCTCCGTTTAAAAGTTCTCCGTTTTTAAAAACGGAGAACATTTAAACGGAGAACTATTGAAAAAAGAACATTTTAATCGGAGAACATTCTAAATGAAGAAAATTTTTCATTGAAATATCAATTTAAACGGAGAACTAGAGATCTCCTTTTAATTAAACGGAGAACATTTAAACGGAGAACTTAAACGGAGAGCTTCGAAAAACTGCGATCGAAAATAGATAAGTTCTCCGTTTAAATTCAAATCGTTGGCTTCGAAAAATCTAAAAATGTTAAACGGAGAACTTAAACGGAGAACATTTTGAAATATGTGCGTGCAATCATATGGGTTCGCCGTTTAAATAAACGAAGAACTCGAGTTCTCCGTTTAAAAAAACGGAGAACATTTAAATGGAGAACTTAAACGGAGAGCTTTTAAACGGAGAACATGTTTTTCGAAAAATTGGGCCCGAGGATGGCTTAGGTGAGCAAGAAAAGCGATACGGTCGCTTGTCGAGTGGCTAGGCGTGACAGTTCTGTCCAAAAGCTGTCATTGGGTCAATTCCTAAAATGAATTAAACGGATTGGATTAAAATTTGTTTGTGTAATAACTTATCTCGATGTTGAGGTAGACATTAAAAAATTTTGTGCACAAGCGGCAGGTGATGCAAATGGTTGCTATTGCAAATTTCGCATGAATTGATAGATAGCTTGAGTTAATGGCAAAATAAATTTTAATCTAATCCGTTTAATCCATTTTAGGAATTGGCTCATTGGAAAGCGGAGTCAGTCTGTGTTGACGAAAACATCTTGCGGATTCTTGAATCTATGTATGAGCGATTAAATGGACCGCATAGTGAATAGCTAGAATTTAGTCAGTCATTTATGGAAAGCGTAGTTACAATGATTTGTTGCACATGAGGATTGGGAAGTCTATGTAGTTTGTTTGGCTAAACCAATAACAAATCTAAAGCGTTTCGTACCCCTTTAATCTTTTTAAGCCAGGTTCATACTCTTTCTTATTTTTGTCCTTATGTTTTGCCCTTTCATCAGTTTCAAGACAGCTACGTCCATACCCGGCCAAAGGAGCAATTTTGCACGAAGACAGTGGGAATCAAGTGCAGTTTGTGCGCAAGAAAATAGACAAGCATGAGCCATGAAGCATGCTTACGTCACAGTAGGTACTGTCAAGCAGCCCGCCAGTTATTCCCCAGTGAAAAACATTTAGTGGAAATAGACTCAATCAGGAATCATCCAAATGCTGGCAGACACAGCAAGAGGAGAAGCCGGAGTCATTTGGAGGCGGAACACATCAGAGGAAGATGGAGTAATTGAAAAGCACATTATCTCACATCACAAGAAAATGACTAGTCAGTCCACTAACCATTATAAGTCATCTACACGAGTAGTTTTTTGGTTTTTAATGGCACTTAGTCTGTTATTGTGTTGACTTTGTGGCAGCAATGCGAAGTTAGTACTCGGCCACCACAAACTTCATTGTGATTCAATCAGTTTAGAGCCAATTTGTTTACTACGTTAAAATATTTCTTTTAGTCCGATCTTGAGCGTGCAAGTTCAATTCTTTTAGATCAGTTATTTATGCACTTTAGAAAAACTTTTTTAACTAGCGTATGTAATGTACAATTATTAAGCAACTGACATTAAAATTAAGGCCGGATTCACACTGGCACTTGCACAAGCACAAGCACAAGCACAGGCACAACGCGTAGACGTTCACACTGGAAATTGCACAAGCACAAGCCCAACCAATCAAATTGAAACCCGCCAATGTAACGTCTTTTCTGTTCAGAAGTTTAGGTTTTGTTCTGAAATTTTGGGCTAAAGTTTTGAAACTTTCTTGTACTAATTTACGGAAGAAGGAAAATAAACTAGAAAAAAGGGAAAAATAATGCTGAAATGCAATTCGAATTTAAAGATTAAACGAAACTAAAATTAAAAGAAAGAAAAAGAAAATGAACACAATGCATTCTTTAGTTAATATAACATCCATTTAGACAAGGGTTCTCCCCTAAAACAACCACTCTTCGTTTAATTTTGCGCCAGCCATATGCATACACCCAAACTGACTGCTGAAAAATCTCTACGCTGATTGGCTGTGCTTGTGCAAAAGATAAAATTTTTGAACAAGCGTTGTGCTTGTGCTTGTGCTTGTGCTTGTGCTTGTGCAGAATTTTCTGCAGTGTGAACCGGCTGTGCTTGTGCTTGTGCCTGTGCTTGTGCTTGTGCTTGTGCTTGTGCTTGTGCTTGTGCAAGTGCCAGTGTGAACCCGGCCTAAAATAGCGACTAAGTAAAAATAGACCTGTCCGCTTGTCAAGTAATAAGCCTTAAGTTTCCATGGTTAAATAGTTTTTTCAAACAGAATAGGACAGGAGGTAAAAGCGAAACAGAAGGAATGAAGCAACAAAATAATTGCAGAGGCTATAACATTGTGAGTTTCAGTAGGCACGACTTGTCAACGTTTCTTTTGCAAAGACATATGTCACGGGCCATGAAGGTGTGATCAAATTACAAATTATTGCAGAGTTAACATATAACACTGACCGATTGATTTTTGAGTGCACAAGAGGTCCAGACATACAGAAAATGCTGCTTGCAATGTGCAAGTTACATATTTCGGATCTTGACCAGGAATAGCTGAAGAATAACCTAATAACTATTATAAAAAAATTTCAATTTCAATTTTTGAACGTATACATGTTTATTGAGCTTATTATAGATTATTTATTTAACATGAAAATAATTGAACAAACAAGCTCTTCTGCTGAGTGAGAAGTGGTTACTTTGTGAGTTTAGAGTGTCAATATTCCACAGGAAATATAAAACGCGGCCATTAATTTCGGCTAAAAGATTAGCAAGTTCTTCGCGCTGCTCACATTTACTGCTGAGTAGCTCAAAGTTTATTTTCAGACAAAATTGCTAAACTACACAGAAACACGTTTCAAACTAAATATTAAAACATTAAAATAAAATTAAAACATTAAAAAATTTAGGCAAAAGTCACGTACCTACATGCACTCACAAAATGTGGTCAGCGAGATTTGAACTCTGACCCACAGATTCTGAGTGAAGAATACTAACCACTAGACCACTAAGACCACTGTATTAATGTAGTTAACACAACCAAATGTGCGTTTACGAACTTCCTAGCTTTAGGTGACAAAATACGAATGTCACAAATAGGAACATGAGTGTCGACATCGGATAGAAGATAGTGCTGATATGCACTGATATCGGAGAATAGAAACAATCATTTAAAATTAATTCTAATTTTATGGTCCACATACATAACATTACTCTTGATAACATGCACGCTTGCATGACATCTTTAATCATCTCTTATGGCTATTGTCGGCCGGGGCCGGTGGCGGGCCGCGGGCCGACCGGGCCGACCGGGCCGGGCCGGCCCCGGACCGGCCCGGGGCCGACGCTCAGTCAGACGGCCCGGCCCCGGCCCGGCCCGGCAGCACTGCGGCCCGCGGCCCGCCACCGGCCCGGGGCCGCGTGGCAGCGGGCCGGCCCCGGGCCGACCGGGCCGGCCGGGCCGACCGGGCCGACCGGGCCGACCGGGCCGACCGGGCCGACCGGGCCGACCGGGCCGACCGGGCCGACCGGGCCGACCGGGCCGACCGTGCCGGTCCCGGGCCGATTCCCGGCAAACAGCGGGCCGGCTGGGGCTGACCGGGCCGACCGGGCCGACCGGGCCGGCCCCGGGCCGACTGCAACGGGGCCGGTGGCGGGCCGCGGGCCGATGCCGGGCCCGGGCCGGCCAGGGGCCGGCAATGTGAAAATGGCTGCGGCCCCGGGCCGGCCCGGGGCCGACACTTGGCTTAGCGGCCGATCTCTAGCTGTAACATCTTGTTCATTACGTGTGATACGAGTCTACGTGGAATTAGAAAGATTCAACAGCCCGGTTAGCTCAGTTGGTAGTGATGCGTGCACTACAGAGCATCTGATTATTGATCAGAATGTCGGTGGTTCGATTCCGCCCCGGAGCTGGATGTTTTTCACTCTGCTATGTTCGAGATCATGCTAGTTCCGTCGACTTGCATGATGCATGCAGAACTGAGAGATACCTGCCCTTCTAGTGTTAATTTACACTAGAAATTCGACCTACCCAGATTAACGTAGGACTCTCAGATTCTGAATATAGTATATATGCGGCCCCTGAGGGGGCCGCGTAAAAAGTTTGAAAACGTTCGCTTTAGGGTTTCGTACCCCATCAAGTTACTGACTTGCGTAAAGTCGACGCGCTTTCGGTGAGCGGACGAGAACAAATCTGCTCTCATACGAATCTGTAGGCGGGGCTTATGTTGGGTTATTCTTGAGCTTAATTGGCTGTCTGCCAGGTTGTGATTGGATAACATTGATGCAGCCAATGCCAAACCTTTATTGGACAGCTAAGAAATAAGTTATTCTCCAGCTTTTCTCGACAACATAGTAGACCAGCCAAATTTGAACGAGTCCTCATGTGCACCTACCTTTAACTTTCGCTTTAATGCAAGAAATGTCGTGAAAATTGCACTACACTTAGAGCAATCTGAGCACTTATAACTCGCCATAGTTTGAACAAAGTTAATGGAATAGGCTGTGTGCAAATAAAGTTTTTGAAATGGACAACATGTGCTGCCCAATCAGACAAGGGCGTTGTCCACTTGTTACAAAATCATTAATAATTCGAAAAATTCTGCATAAGGTGATTACATTTTTTGCACTAATAAAGTCAGAATTTTTCGTAGAATTTGAACATGTAAATTTTATAAATAACTTTACTTAAAGCTAAAAATTTTATTAAGCTGTTTTTGCGAGGTGCCTGTTTTTTAAAAGTTTTGCCCAAATGTGCACCGCCCTTGCTCCTAATGTGCACCAGGTGCCGTATTTTGCACCGAGAAGCAGTCAATTATTATACGGTATTACAGTATCGTTTTTGATGAGGTTTTAGCTGTAAATAAATTGTTTAAGGCTACGGATGAAAAATTAACCACTAATCTTTAGGACTTTAACCGGACTTTAAGGACCGCAAACTTTAGGACACGCTCTATTCCCCTCAAAATTGTTGCACTTTCGGGCACCACGCCGCACAGTTTAGTTGGTGCAATTATTACTCCTAAATGAAGCATACAACGCACACAAAAATATGAAATTTGCAGCAAAAAAAGTAAATGAAGCTGCCAGGTGCATAATTATAATTGAATAGGTTGTTTTTTAGAAAATTCAACAAGAAATTTCAGTTTCCTTCAGAAGTCGCTGTAATTCTTATATTGCAGACGTATTTTCTCACTTTTTACTACACCGTTTTTAAAAATTCTTTGCAGCGCTGCATTTCACCCGTCAGACTATCAGTTCAGCTATGCAAAACAGCCGTGTCGCGTTTCTTTATTTGGAACTACCCACTGGTGCAGTCAAGGGCACGCCGGTTCACTTTAGGCCCTGGCTCGTAATGTGCAATACCTACACGATGTGTGATGACTAAGGTGATGCTGATTCCGCAGTCACTGACTCTGATTCGGGAGTCAGTTAATGAAAATCAAAACTACCGGAAGTAACATTGGACCTGTGACGTCAATAGGTTGACTGCAGTCACTGACTGCAAGATGAAGTCAGTGACGCTGACTCCGGAATCATATGATGTTAATTTTGAGCTGTACTGTATACGCAGTTAGCTACATAATTAATCAATATAGCCCGAAGGATTACTAGTCTTAAACAGTACTTAATATTGCGAAGTAAAGATAGCTAAAAGTTAGTATAAAAAGGTCAGCAGAAAAGTTTTACATGAATTTGATTAAACCCCTGGGTATGGAGGTCGTCTAGCTAATCAGAAATGTCTTGGCCAAAAAAACGAACTGAGACTACTTTATTGCTAAAAACAGCTATTTTTTTAGCCTACCCAAAGTTCTTTATTCTTTACCTAGGGGTTATGTCAGAAATTATATTTGGTTTATAAAATTTAGGTTTATTCGGTATAGCTTGGGTTAAAACAGAACACGGTGAGCCGCGTCTAATAGGTAAGCCAAATTAGAGGCAACTGCAGAGACGCTTGACGCTTGAGGGCGATGCAGAAAATGGATTAAAGGAGTTAGATTAGAACTTGTTAACATAACTTATACGAGTAATCCGTCTCAACTTGGAGATGTGTTATCAAGCAAGCAAATTTTAGTCTAATCCGTTTAATCCTTAGGGTTGGCCTTAAGTTGTATTGGTATTAAAGGTAAAGATTTATTATATACACGGTGAACAGCTTGAACTTGATAAATAAGTTTCGCATTATTTCCCAACGGAGAATAAATTACAGTCTAAAAGTCTTGTAAAAGTTCTATAATTTACATTTTTAGTTGGGAACTTAATAGACAGGTTGACGTCCTACTCCCCTTTTGTTGACCAAGATATCCAAAGCCCCAACTAATGGAGCTTACAGACTCGCAATTATTTCCTTTTCTTTTTGCCATGAGAAGGTTTGTAGTAAAATTGGAACAAAAATGACTTATAATTCTTATAAACTGTTTCGTATAAACTTTTTAACTTAGGGCCTTTTCACAAATTATATTAACTGGATTAGATTAACTAGATTAACTTCATAACTCAACATAGGATTAACGTAAATGTATAAAATTTTGCAAACAGTTGGAAATGACATAGTTTAGTTATTATGCAAAGTTTCATAAACTTTCATCAAACTAATCCTTAGTTACTGAAGTTAATTTAGTTAATCTAATCCAGTTAATATAATTTGTGAAAAGGCCCTTAGGTAAATTGTAAACTTGATGAAAGTTTGTCGCAGCTAATTGCATAACTGATGCACTTGGAAAAATAAATGAATCATCTGAAAGTAAAATTGATTTTTCGTTTCAACAAATTTATTTTTTATGAAGGAGCTTAAGTCTATTAAAAGTCTGAGGTGCTTAGAACTTTAAAGCTCTTCTGCTGGTGAGAAGTGGTTACATTGTGAGGTTTGAGTGTCAATATTCCAACGGAAATATTAAACGCGGCCACTAGTTGTGAAAAAAAATGTTCAAGTCTCCATTTAATATGTCCACATTTACTGCTGATCTGCTCCAAAGTTTTACTGGTGAACCGTGTTAACTTTGTTGAGTGAAAAATTATATTTTATGACGCCGGGGCGCCAATATAACTTTTCAACAATAGGAAGTGTATTATATCACCGCCGTCACAGATTGGCTACTGAGTAGCGAAAAATATTACCGTAATTAATACTGTATTTTACAATTCAATTTTAATATGACTCTTATTCACACAGAGAGAAAATATGCTTTTTAAAAAATGCGAAAAGTTTTCTCAATCGGGAATCGAACCCGAGATCTATCCCACAGCGAGCGAGAATAAATCCGCTCGACCAACAATCCACGTGGTTAGACTGGGAAATTGGCAATTATACGAATCAGTCAGTATATCATACCGGACTGGCAGCATGTAAACTGCATGGAACAATGTTTCAGTCGTAGTTTGCAATCAAGAAAGATGTATTCGATTGTTACAGAAGTAATTATACGTAAGCCTTACGTAAGTAATTCTCTGCTTCTGCAATTGCAGTATTTTTGGACTACACTAACTCAAGCCCGGTTGGCTCAGATGGTAAAGCGTCTTGTCTTTACTGAGCATCTGATTTCAAATCAGAAGGTTGGTGGTTCGAATCACCCCGGGCATCGCAAGCTCAGCTTTATATCTTCCGAAACAGCAATTGCTTAATCACAGTAAGAGCGACCTACCTGCCCCAACAGTGTTAATTGACGTAGGAAAATCGACCTACCCGAAATTACATAGAAACAAGTACGTTTTAAAAATTAATGTGGCGTCAGTTTAAGTTTCTACCTACGGAAGCTACAGTCATGGTAAAATCAAACTACTTCACGTGTGACCTATATTTTCAATTTTCAAGCAATTAGGTATCTAAAATTACGTACCTAGATAAATGTCAAATGCGCAAATCACGTGTCAAGGTTAGTTGCAGTGTCGGTCAGCCACAGACTCTGTGTGATTTTTGAAATTTTTTGCAAAAGATTTGCATTCTAGCATAAAATAGATAGCTGCAGCTGTAAAACTGAAAATTAAATCATGTTCGTGTCCATCTGTATAACATGAGTCAGTCAATCATGTTATATCGACAGCGTAATCACAACCACAAGGCATGGTTGCCATTGCAAACGTCATCTGAAGTCCGTGATTTCTTGATTCCGACGCGCTGATGAATGATCTATGAAACAATGATAAACACCCGTTTCCTTACAACGTTGCTATGCTGGAATCAAATGCCTACTGCGTAGCTGATTTTCAACTCACACACAATACTACCAGTCTATCAGTCACACACACACGGAAACCTAGATCAACACGCAGCATCAGTACACACACACACACACACACACACACACACACACACACACACACACACACACACACACACACACACACACATAATGCATTTTCTGACCTACCCAAGACTACAGTGTAAACTTATACTATCAAGAGTACATAATAGGAAGAGTGTGACACTGGCCACGTTTGTGGCCTAGCAGCGCGGACATGCTGCGACCATTATCTCCCGAAAAAGGCCACAACTGTGGGGGGGTACCCCCCTACACGAATGAAGGCATAGCCCTCAACTGTGGGGGGGACCCCCCCCACAAATCAGACCATAGGTCTCAAACATGGGGGGGGACCCCCCCACAAATGAGGGTATACCCTGAAATGTGGGGGGGGGACCCCCCCACGTTTGGTGCAACCTAAAAAATGCCCCGGAGACGCCCCGCCGCCACTTTTCAAGGTAAAATTTCGTTCCTAGGGGTATTTTGGAGTGCTGAACACGAATCCGGGGTCCATTTTTGCCTAGAGCCCTCGTTGACCCCGCCAAGCCCCCTTCCCAACGGTACCATGTTTAGTGGGCCAAAGGGGTCAAATTTTTGAAATTGAGATTTTGCTGGTTGTCGGGGTAATTTGAGCCCCTGAACACAAATCTGAGGTCTATTTTTGCCTAGGACCCTCCTGGGCCTCCCTGTGACCCACTCCGGGTATCCCCTCTATGAGGTCCTAAGGCGTGAAATTTTCGAAACTGAGATTTTGGTAGTGTTAGGTGTAGTACTGTAGTATGATCCGCGGAACACAAACTTTAGGTCCATTTTTGCCTCGCACCGTGTTGGACTTTACTACTGGGTCTGTACTGTCTGTACTTTTCTACCGTAAGAATTGTACGTAACTACATAATCTGCCTGTACCAAAGCCTCGTAAAAATCTGCTGCCTAGAGGGTGTAGCGAATAGTAGTATGAAAAAGAAAGCCGCCTAAGATATTTAAGTCTAAGAGGATCCTAAACGGAAGTGGACTCCGGATTCGTGTTCGGGGCCAAAATAACACTTACACATGAAAAATTTCGATTTTTGACAAAATGACCCCAAGTTGGTACTGTAGCCCGTGGGGGTCAACTGGGTCCGCGGTGACAAAAATGAGCCCCAGATTCGAGTTCAGCACCTCAAAATACCCCTAGGAACAAAATTTCACCTTAAAAAGTGGCGGCGGGGCGTCTCCGGGGCATTTTTTAGGTTGCACCAAACGTGGGGGGGGTCCCCCCCATTAGGGATGTTTTCAGTTTACCGAAATTTTAATCAGTTCAGTTAATCAGTTAACTGATTCGCTGAAGATTATATCAGTTCAGTTATCAGTTAAATTTGCAAAAATTTAATCAGTTCAGTTACAGTTAAGTTAACTTAACTGTAACTGATAACTTTAACTGAAAATATTTTCAGTTATTCGTCCAAAATTGCTGGTTTCATTTTCCGTTAATCCTGATATTTGTTATTATGAATTTCGTTTTTACGTAGTTTCTACTAATTACTGCTTGATTCATTGCTAATTAATTATCAACAAATTAATTATGTACTACCACTTGAATCTATTCAAAACCAAATTTCAAAACCTACAAAAGCTTTAAACTTGTGTATCAAGTGACAAGTATTAACTATTAATGACGTAACTCTTGAAAGTATGTTTGATCACACAACGTTGAACAGAATAGGTTCAATATAAGGCTTTTAAGATTCAAACTCGCTCGTTTAGTCTTTGTTCAATGTATTTTGTGTGCGTATGTAAATAAATAAATGAACAAGCACTCACGGAAATGTATTGATTTTTAGCAGTTTCGACGTATAACTGAAATTAATTTTCAGTTATTGCATGTAACTGAAAATAAAATCAGTTAACTGATTTCAATCAGTTTTTTACAACCGAAGCAGTTCAGTTACAGTTAAGTTAACTGCTTCCGAGAATGGTGCAGTTAAGTTATCAGTTTTTAACTGATTTCCAAAATAAGAGCAGTTTAGTTATCAGTTATTATCAGTTAACTGTAACTGATTAACTTTAACTGAAAATGAATCAGTTAGCAGTTAACTGAAAACATCCGTACCCCCAATATTTGAGGGTATACCCTCATTTGTGGGGGGGGGTCCCCCCCCCCACCTTTGAGACCTATGGTCTGATTTGTGGGGGGGGGGTCCCCCCCACAGTTGAGGGCTATGCCTTCATTCGTGTAGGGGGGTACCCCCCCCCACAGTTGTGGCCTTTTTGGGGAGACAATGGTCGCAGCATGTCCGCGGCGGCCAAGCTGGGGTGCAGAAGAGTGGCATACTTCTTCTTATTATGCACTCTTGATACTATTAGAATACATACATGGTAAACGGCATTTTGTACTATAGTATATACGCGGCGGCTGAGGCCGCCGCATAAAAATTTGAAAATCTGAATATAGTATATACGCGGCCCCCTGGGGCCGCGTAAAAAATGTGTCGAGAATTTTAATTATCAATAAGCGCAAGCTAAAATGTCTGTATACCTGTCAAGGCAATTCTATGTGCTTATGCGTGGATTATGTATGTCTGTGTGCAAGCAGGCTGACCCTTTAACTTGCAAAGGAATGCGAAATTCAGTTCAAATTCATGAGTGGTGGTGAGTCCGTGGCCATCTTAAGCATAAATACGATACTTCGCATTATCTGGTTGAGCCCTCGGATGCGGGACGTATCAACATTTTTAACGCATAAATTTGATTGATCAAAATCTTCATCCGTGGCCCAAGCCGATCTTCGTTATCTGGTTGATATACAGACTTTTGGTCGATATGAAGGTTTCTACTTTATCGTGTCATACCATTTCTTTTAAAAACACTTTTTTTACTAGAACACATACATTAAAGAATTCTCATTTTCTAACTTAATTTTCACTTTTTCATCAGCAGCAGTCCTACTAAATACTTTCTAATGGCTGCAGTTAAAAGAACGTTTGTAATTGGCTCAACCCAGAGTCGGCAAATGGACAGTAGATCCACAACAAACAGCCAGCGATTGGAAATCACCAAGGAAAACAGTTGATCCAGTGAAAACACACAGTTATAGCCACTAGAGCTGAACCAAAGCAGTACTTTGTCTCGGATTTGACGGTGAGCTATGATCATGGCAGTCCAGTGGACAATACTAAGGACCGTTGCCACCCCATAGACCCCTACCCCAACGCCTAAGATCCGCACATACTTGCCGATACGCACAATCGATTCTAGCTTCAGCACCACGTGACTACTGACAACTGCAGACGATTCATGATCGATGAAAGATCGATCATCCTGCTCACAGGCGCCACGTTTGCGCCAACTATTGCGCTCCGATAGGCTTTTTTCTCGTTGAAATAGCACCATACGGACACGGGCATAGGCAAAAATGGTGATGATGAACAGCAGTATGGCTACTGATAACTGGGCCACCATATAATCCCAGATGGCTTGCAGACAGAGCAGCACCCACTCATTAGTGACAGTTTGTTTCTTCACGATTTGGTCGTAGAATCGCAGAAAAAACACCAGATTCAGGCAACCGAAAAGAGCACAGGTTGCCCAGGTTAGCAGCATGAGTAAGGCATATTGTGGCCAGGTGATCATCTGATATCGGATTGGGTTGCGGACGGCATAGAGCTGCAGATAAAGAAGAACCGTGTAGTGAATGGAAGGGCCCCAGACGGCTAGCTGCAGCACGATGCTGTCCCAGGATCGCAGGCCCTCCCGGACAATGTACTCCCCAAAGTTGTGCTCGTTCAGTCCCCAGCCAGTAACCACATGGCGTCCCAAGCACGCCCCCGCTATCACGTGCACTGCAATACAAAAGGTGCACTGTGAAGCCTGGTTCATGCTTGTCCGTAAGGCTGGCAGTTTACCCGTGAACAAAAGCTGTTGCCAAATAATAGACAACTCAAGTGCAATTTTAGGTGTGCATGTCAAGTTAACATAACCTGGCAGATATGCATGCATGTCTGTGGTCTGTCGTTATACGGGCATTCTCCTGCGGACACGAACATGGACAAGTATGAACTACATAATGAAATAGGCTAACAGATAGATGTAATGTCACGCCGTCCCAACATACACACCTAGCTTCATTGTTGATGGTTCATGTGGTACGTTCATGATTACTGTAGGTATGTACTAGGGCAAAAAAGTTAAACTTTAATTTAATTGATGCCTGAGCTTTACTTTAACTGTAACTTTAACTTAAACTGAAGCAATGGCCTTTACTTTAACTTTAACTTTAACTTAAATGAAAGTGGTTTGACTTTTTTGCCCTGGACTACATACATATACCGCACGTATAACTTATGGAAACGTACTGAAGTACATGCTGATAATAAGTATGTATGGTTTCCATGGCAGCAGTTTTCGAGGAATCATTATGCAAATCAGGGCGATGGCACCACCGTTGCTGATGAGGGTGATGACACTGAACAGAGCAACCATGGCCAGCATCAGCGAGATCTGGGCCGAGCTCATCTGGGGAGAGCTAGAATTGCCCAGGACCGCAGAGCAACTCGCATTCATAGTTGTGCCTGCACAAATCAAAAAACACAAGTGATCTGAAATTAATTAATCACTGCAGTACCGTCAAAATTTAGTTGCTAAAGTAAACGAAATCACGTGATTTCTGAGGGCCAATTCCTAAAGTGGATTAAACGGATTAGATTAAAATTTGTTTTGTTATTAACTAGGAATTCCTATAAAATTTGCTACAGCAAACGTATGTAACACTTTCCGCTTGTGCACAAAATTTTGTATATACGTTTATCTCACCATTGAAATTACTTATTGGGCAAATAAATTTTAATCTAATCCGTTCAATCTATTTTAGGAATTGGTCCTGATTCTAAGTTGTCCGAGTAAGGGTTTGGCGTGATAGCTCCAAACGGTTAACCTGCGCATTGTCGACTTTTGCATTGTCGACACTTCGTATTGGTGACAAGTTGAAGAATTTACATAATAACAAGAGTACATAATAGGACTATTATGTTTATGTTTACTTATGTTTATTGGAAACATTTGCTAACATAAAATCCCATATGGGACATTATGTACTCTTGATAATAATAATCAAAAGCCACAAAAGTTTGTCTCACATCTACAGTAATGACTGCTAATCTGTCTGCTCTATTTGCCTTAATCTGAACACTGAGTCTTACTGTAGTTGAGCGCAGATGTCGTATGTCGACAATGTTAAGTGTACCGAACTTATACTGCCAAAATTTTATCATGAAAAAATCACCTGAACACGACTTTTTACAACACAAATCGATAAATTACCTCTATTATCGACCACGTCGCAAGTCCAAACTTTGAGAGCTGACCATATACCAGAATATACACAACATTGTGAAGTTAAAATATTTGCTTTAGAGGAAAACTATGTTTAAATCTTGAAATAATTGAAAAACGTCTATTAAGCCCGGTTCACACTGACGCTTCAGTTTTAAGTTTTAAGGTTTCATGGTTTTAAGGTTTTAAGGTTTTTAGTTTTAAGAATTGTGTTCACACTGCAGTTTTAAGTTTTAAGGTTTTAAGTTTTAACGTTTTAAGGTTTTAAGGTTTTAACAAAAAGCGTTCACACTAGAAGCAGCAGTTTTAAGGTTTTAAGGTTTCAAGTTTTAAGGTTTTAAGGTTTTAAGTTTTAACGTTTTAAGGTTTTAAGGTTTTAACAAAAAGCGTTCACACTAGAAGCAGCAGTTTTAAGGTTTTAAGGTTTCAAGTTTTAAGGTTTTAAGGTTTTAAGGTTTGCTGCTATTCACACTGGAGTTTTAAGTTTTAAGTTTGAGCTAATGTTTTGAAAGGAGTAATTTTTGTTAAAACGCACAGGATGTGTTTAAACTCGGTACCGGGAGTCACCTTTCTTGATTTGAAAATGTTAGTACCCACACTAATGTGCCACCTCCGACTTTCCTCAAAAAATCAAAACTGGCCGAGTGACCTTGGGTGAGTTCTGTCAGACCTTCCCCTCCAATCAAGACGTTAAAGGGCTATTTCGGTCGCAACATAGGATTAGCTAGAATAGGGATGAGTGCAATACTCTTCCCTATTACAGAATATGTACTCTTGGTGCTGTACATATGTCGCCAAAAGAATTCAATGAGCTGTTAGGTGAGCGTGATCAAAACCTTGTGAAGTAAAGATATATAATAATATGTTGCAATTATTTTGCATTTCATTTGCATTTACATAGGTTAGATTGATCATCATCTTAAAGCTAACGCTAAAGGTAAAGACAGTACAGATAGACAGACACCCAAAGCTTTTGAAACCAATGAACATTTCAAACCCTCTATGACGTTGGCTTTGTTCGACGCTCCGTTAATACGTACATGCTATGCAGCTGCTAGCGTTCCCGCCGAACAGTCAAACTAAAATTCATGCCAAAAACCCGTAGAGAAACTGTAGCTGAACTCACAAAACATGACTTGGCACGAAAAAGGTGCCGCTGACTTGCAAACTGTTCATAATAGTGATAAACATAGCGCAGTCAAACCAGCTGATCAGTTTGACCACTAGAAGTGAGCACGTGACGCGTACACCATGTCTGTGATTGGCTGTTTCTTAAAACTGGTTTTAAGAGATAAAATATATTTATCTCCAGTTTTAAGGTTTTAAGGAGCTTAAAACCTTAAAACTTAAAACTGTGGACGGCAGTGTGAATGCTCTGCCTTAAAACCTTAAAACCCTAAAACCTTAAAACTTAAAACCTAAAAACCTTAAAACTGCAGTGTGAACGCTCTACCTTAAAACCTTAAAACTTTAAAACCTTAAAACCTTAAAACTAAAAACCTTAAAACTGCAGTGTGAATACTACTCTTAAAACTTAAAACCTTAAAACCGCAGTTTTAAGGCTCAGTGTGAACCGGGCTTTAGTAAACTTTTACAAGTTCTGCGCCTGTCTTTATGATCTTGGGCTCAATCGATGTGGGCTGTCCTGCCATAGCACACTTTTATTGTTAATCTGTGCTTTTGCGGAGAAATTTGAAACAGATGTTTTTATCTCATTTTGTGAAATAGTGAAGTAGTAAACATAGTGAAATCGCCCAACTTGTCAGAAGAGCTATTGTAAGTGCTAAAAATAGGTGGAGACTTTTTGAACTAAATTACAAGTGAGAATTATGTTCAAATTGTACTGTCTGCAAATAGTCACATGAGCCAACCAGCGTGGGAATGGCTTTTAATCCATCACAGTTGGGATACTCCCTTTAAAATATATACATTATGTTTAGAACGGAAAGGTACGGGTTTTGATAAAATTCGTGTCTGACAAAATACAGAAAATTAGTTAGGTGTTTTGAAGCAAAAATGCTCCCCCAACAGACCCAAGGTACGCCACTAAGAAAATAGGCCAAAAGAGCAATATCCTCCCAACTACATTTGACATGAGGCTAAGACGAATGCTTTTCAAGCTTGTCGGAAACATTCGACGCAGCCACTTTGACCCGATAACGATAATATTGGACATATTATAGTACATTAGGTGATGATTACGTAATTTTTAACTCTAAAAATAATTTTTTAATTTGAAGTTTGAAATGTTTAGCTGTTATTTTTAACTATTTCGTATTTTCGTACGAATGAAACTTTAACAATGTTGGTTACTGGCTATCCTGCTACATACTATGGTGAAGTCATTAAAACGATGAAACAAGACAAGAAACACACCATCCATTTTTAAAAAAAAATTTATAAAGTTTGCACGTAAGTTTGAAAAATAAAAAGAAACTGTAAGAAAAGTTGGAGAGTCTAGGTTGCAGCCGCCAAACCTTACATAACTTCATAGATTATTGGTCTGCATTGCTGTTGGTGTGGCTGGAAGGATATCATCACGTTCGATAAGTTTTTCCAGAAGAAAAAAAGAAGTTTTTTGCCTGGATATGAAATTTTGCTATAACATGTTTTGTTCCACTAAGTGCATTGGTTCCTCAAATCACTTATCACCAGCCAAACATTATGAAAAACAACGTCGCACACTCTGAAATATCCAAATATAGTTATTTTAGACAGCTAATTTTGTTTTTTTGTCTTGTGTCTAGTTAGTTGGTGATACTGAAAATGCACCCACATTGAAGGTAAGACATAGTGTTTGTAATGTCCTTGCAAGAAACTAAATCAAATTACTTGATTACATACAAATCTTTATCAAAAATACGACTAAAATGGTTACATTTGCATGTCCTTTAGCAAAAAAGACAAATTTCGAAACTAACAACACTGAACAAACGTTAAAATCAAGTTTGAACTATTTGTTTAAACGTATTAACTGATAAAGTCACACAAGCTTGAACTGAACCATTCACTGTTGATTTGGTTGCAGGTTTAGATCAACTTCACATTTATGATAACGCATAAATTATTTTATCCCAGATTATTATTTTCCAGGTTTCATTTGCATACTTTCTTGATAGGTTCAATACCGCCAAGCATTTAATAGTTCCATGCTTCGTACTCATACTGCAAAATGGGTCTCACATAAAACTTAAAAAGCATAATGCGCATATGTAATTTTATGGATTGAGACGCAACTACGCGTCACTGAATAAAAAACACTGGATGCTTTTTGGACAATTTTAGTGATATGATAAGGAAACTTTTGAGTTAATGTCGTTAAAACCCTAGATTAGTACAACTAAAAAAGGTATTTCTAGAACATTATTACTTATGAATAGTATATAAGAAATAATATCGAAATATATTGGGGCTATTTTTGTGCAAAAATGTCGTTTGAATTAATGTGAACGTATTACATTTTTTTTTTTTTTTTTTTGGGGTTTTGTTTTTGGTGGGTATGATGTGTGGGGGTTTTGTTTTGTAAATTTTTTTTTTTTTTTTGGGCTAGTTAAGGTTATTTAAACCCCCTTTTGTGTTTGATTAACTCTTTAAACGGGGGTTTTTTTTGGGTTTTTACGCAAAACTGGGCAGGGCTAGGGTGTGGAAGCGCAGAGCTAGGTACATTTCCTTATTGCTCACACTATAGTGTCTGCTAAATTTTTTGTACTCTCTGTTCCACTGTATTGATCTTATTACTTGGCTTAAAAAAATCTTTTGGGTTTTAGTCTTGTCCGAGTTCAGAAGTATGCGTAGAAGTTGCAAACTAGGGTAATACCAAAAGTGAAAATTACACAAAACATTGAGCATAAAAGGCGCCTTCCACTGTCTGTGTTGAAATCAAAACTCATTTGACGATATGCGTCGTAAATCTGTTTACGACCAGAGAAGATAGAGTTTTAATTAAATATACAGGCAGCTGATCCACATTGTCTAGACTCAGTCTAGCAGACGGCTTAATTAAATGTTAAATCCTGGACCGGGAGGGTCGATGAGTCGATGACTGACGGCTGCTTCGCTATGATGCGACTGGACAATTTGACCGTTTGCGTAGAGCCTTTTGACGCAGAGAATAACGCCTAACTCCGGTTTAATTGCGCGGTTTAGGTCTGACGCTAGAGTTCTGCCACTGGCAAATTTTCCGGGCCGGCCCGGGGCCCGCCGGTTGGCTCGGCATTGACTTTATCAAGTGGAAAAATGCATTGTGGGTGCGTCTGAGTCTTAAGTGCTTGCGCCCTTGTGAAAATCAATATATATGCAATGCAGGCGTTGTTCATACGCTGATGAAGCTCGAGGTGGCCCGGGGCAGGCGGATTGCTACGGCCCGGCGGTCCGCTCATGGCCCGGGGCCTGGAATTTTACGGGCCGAACCCCCGGCCGGCCGACTGAATAAAAATTAGCGCTGTGGCGGGCCGTGTGACCTTTTTACGTCCAAATTTTCGCATCCAGGAATGTAAATTTGCGGGCTTTTCAGTGCTTTAATTGCTTTGGACTTTGGAGGTAATCTTGTTTGTGTACGTTTGTTTGAACCTCATGAAATCAACCTTACTGACACAAATAGGAATTTATTTTAAAAACAAACATAAATATCACAAAAACTACATTGGTATGTACATGTATCATTAATAATTTACACTGACTTGTCAGTTTATATGTAGATTATATGTATTTATTGTTTTCTTATATATTCATGTTTATTTCATTACAAAATTATTTTTTGCAAACAGTTTTTGATACTTTTTTATTAGAAATTTGCGAATAGGTTTTGAAGCAATTAGATGTCCTAAAGGCTCGATCCAGAGCCGAGTGTAAGACAATATATCCACCGTAATCAGCCACAAACTGCGCGAAAATGACTGCTTCAGAACTTGCAACAAATCTATCTGATCGCAGTGTGGATGTTGCAAGGACCAGTTGAAAACGGCAGTCTTCAATTCAACTTGAAACACGCAGACTGCCGTGGTATAGATCAGAAAAACCACAGTGGCAACCCCATAGACGCCCACCCCCAGCCCCAATAGCCGGAGATACCGCCGCGCCCGTTTGAGACTCTGCAGTCGAGCTTTAAGACGTTTTTGAAACGTGCAGTCCGACTGATTTAAGCAGGGATTCTTGCGGTGCTCTAAACAGTTGCACTGAACGTGAGTCCCTTCGTAAAGACTTCTTTGCCGTCTCAGTACCACAAACCGCACACTTCCGTAGGTGAGTAAGGTGACCAGGAAAACCGATGCTGCCAGTAATAGCTGTGTAATTGCCAGTTTATTGGCCAGGTCAATGAAATCAGTCAATTGTGTCAATTCAGTCCAATTTTGCAAAGAATGCAGAAATTGTTGAAATTGCAAAAACAGGGCCACAACCGCACCTCCCACTAAACAACAGACCACCCAAGTTGCCATTAGAATTGCCATATAGTTTGACAATGACAAAATCTGGTATTTGATTGGCTGTTTAACGGCATACAGTTGGAGACATGACAGCACTGTGTAGTGAACAGACGGTGCCCAGTAGAAGAAGTATAACAATGCCACACCAGGACCTGCTATCATGGTTTTGATATATTCCACTGTTATGTCTCCTCGTGGTAGACTAATGCTGCATATGAAGGAACCGGTGATTGCGATGTGACCTGAAATTGAAATGGGAGGGGGATTCTATACGAAAGAAAAACAGCATCATCATCAGACTGACCCACTACCCATCTCTGCATCTGCAGATCAGCGCTCTACCGTTCAGCTACTGGGCCGACAATGAGCTGTCGTAAATCCATTAAGTACTCTATGGGGCCTATCTTACTTCACAGATATACGAATGATGCAGTTATGGGTTGGCTGTTTAGCAACAAAAATAATAAGATTAAAACACGTCAGCAGCATACCCATTTTAGAGCAATGGAACTGATGTAACACAGTTAAAACTCAAAACTCACACATTAACATGAAAGTGCGTAGTTGAGACTGTTTACTGCATCAACTGAACAAGTAGCCCACAAAAGGGGCAAGGTTCCTTCCCAGCGTCTACCTTTATTATTCTACCCATCCATTCTATTCGATACTTAGTGTAGGCTACACTATTACTATCACTACCTAAAAGTACTATCACTACTAGGCATGGACCATGGAGACGTTTACAAAAATCTGTAAACGTTTAAACTCTCGCGGTTACAGATGAGAAAACGCGTTTAAACGTTTAAACGCGTTTTCCGGTTGTAAAAGTTTTTTCACCGTTTAAACGTCTAAACGTAAACGCGTTTAAACGTTTAAACGGTTAAACAAGTGAGCGTTTAAACGCGTTTAAACGTTTACACGGTTAAACAAGTAAGCGTTTAAACGTTTAAACTGTTGAACAAGTAAGCTTAAACGTGTTTAACCACATTTAAACGTTTAAACGCGGTTAAACATTTAAACGTTTAAACGCGTTTAAGCGTTTAAACGTACTAAACGTTAAACGGTTAGAAAACCGCGTTTTTTGAACCCGTAAACGTTTAAACGGTTCCAAACCGTTTAAACGTTTAAACGCGTTTAAACAGCTCAAACCGTTTAAGGGGGTAGTGTCGCGAAAGCAGTTTTGCTCATAGGCTGTGAAAACAGAACTTTTTGTTTTGAAGTAGTACATGCAATGAGAAGCTAGTCCAACGCTGTATGGTATCAAATAAATACTGCCAGACATCACACTATCAATATTGACAAATATCTTGGACCAATCGTCATTAGTAAGCCAGACATCACACAATAGGGACATAAAAGTTCGAAAAATCAAGCCAGATATCAGATTGGCCAGCTTGTGAAGTACACATCATGTGTGGACGCACAATTTTTCGCGACAAATAAGAAAAAAGAAAATTGAAGGTTCGTTTTTCTTCTGATTTGAAAATAAGCGTCTAGATTTTCCACAATTTATCATTATTGCTGTTACTATTTTACAGTTTAAGTACACCTTCACAGTTCAAACCAGTATTATTCCACAGCCGCTACAGTAATCTGCACTAAATTTTGTGTGCATAAACTACAACATATGTGCTATTATTCTGTGTAAAAAAACTAAACAGAAAAATTGATAAATGTGAATAAAAAACGGAATGTGAATAGGTTTTTTTTTCGTCATTTTTCCGACTTTGAGACATTATTGCAAACTATATGCTGCACCAATTTTGCTGAAACTTGGCAAAAAAATTTGCCTTTTGGTAGATTTTTAAAATATAGAAAGAACAATTTCTAACATTTTACTGAACAAGTTTTACAGTCGCGCAAAATCGACTGCTTTCGCGACACTACCCCCTTAAACGTGCCCATGCCTAATCACCACCTTTCAGTATCTAGCTTATTTTTGACTACTCTGCATATCCTATTGTATCATACTCTACGACCTAAACTCATTTAACTACGTACAAAAACAATGCTGCAGGATGGTAAGCATCCCGCTGCATTTAGCCATTACGCTCAAAAGTTACACTTTGATCTGAGCTCATCAGCTCTAAGAAGCAATAAACAGCGTTTTAAGGTATCACTTATATACTGCTGGTGAAACATTACGGTGCCGAGGCTGCAAACTTTTGTCACTGTTACACCATCAATTATTGATTAATTGGATACGTAGTAAGTACTTACATTGCATATACGCAGACAAACAAGCACGTTTTGCGAGTGAGGTTAAACCTAATTTGGATAGATTCCGTTGCGACGTTCTTGCTGTGCTGGGGATATTCTTCGAAAATGGAACGCGACACTTAATGTTTTTAAAGTCAACATAAACTTGTCAACTGTCAGTTTTTAGCTTATTGTCATTGTCACCGGTAACAGCCAAAAAGTCTCCAGCAGAAAAATTTTGTAGATCGTCAGTTTTGCTTAATCTTGATACCTCCATAGGAGATAGAACACTGTGATCACTATGAACAGTGTTTAAGTTCAAATTGGTCATTATATTGCTAAACCGTACGCAATACCCATCTGAATATTTAACATTTGTAAAATTTCGAATGTTGCCGAACGAGCAACAGCACAAATTTTGGAGCAGCTAAGCCACATAGACGCTGCGAATCGCGTGCTAGTCAGCAGATGTAGATTAAAGTCAACCCTCACGCTGTCTTAGCGAACGAAGTCCATACTGTGGACTCCATAATCACGTCATGGCATAGTTGAATGGTTCCCATGTCATTTACAGTTCGAATTTTCTTGCTTTCGACGCACTAATGAATATTTTACGACTCATTGTCCCGACAGGTTTTGTCCAATGACTCTTTTCTGCATGCAACAATTGTTACTACTGGACAGATAGCCTATGTAAATGAGAGCAGGTAGCTAATTGTCGCTGAGTACGTACACACACCCACACACCCACAGTGTTATTTGCTGACCTACCAGCAGATTAACACTAGAATAGGTGTATTTATGTGCTCTTGATGTGTTAAACCCTGAACCGGGGGACTAATGGACGTAATGAGAAATGCGCAGAGCGCTAGCAGAGATTTTGACCGTCGCCTAAGTGTCCCAGTTCAGCGAATAACGCCTAGCTTCGAGCTAGGTTTTACGGAGCAGTCGCCTGAAAATCACTCAATTGACAGGGCCGTTCCACCACAGGCGGATGGGGGAACCACATATTTTACACGTGAAACATACCCATCCTGTAGAATTTGGCGTTCCAGGAAAAGCGAAGGAAAAACCGACCGTACTCGTCGGACAAGCCTGGGGTCTACACTAAAGGAAGCGAAAGTTAGAACGAAGTCAATTTGAAAAACTATCAAAGTTCTTCCCCTTACTTTACAATGTCAAATAAAAAAGCCCTACTGTGTGTGTGTAATTTTCCAACAATTCGGCAATGTGCAGCTTTAGAATTTGACGAGAAATTTTATAATTTCTGTAAACATGATGGAGAAACTTTAGCTCCTGGCTTGGCTTGCTGCCACGTGGCACTTTTTCGTCAGCCGAAGCAATGCAAAGCCAATGCCTCACGTGATCATTACGCAAAGGAGAAACTTTAAAATGATGAAATAAACATTGCCAAATTGCGTTTTTGATGTGCGCGCGGTAATTGTGTCAATTTTGAATGTAAAGAGACTATTTCTCATCGTGAAAATGTCAACTCCACTAGTGGCAGCCCTTACGAGTACAACAGGTGCCCCCCTGTGCAGAGGTGGCGTCTCGACAGCTCTGATACACGACACTCGGGTTGCCACTAGGGGATGTGGTCATTTCCACTGCAATCACGAACAAAAGGCATAAAATTATTTGACAATTTCGAGTAAAATGCAGTTACACGATTTTGAGCGATGAAAGGCAATTACAACAACAAGCACAGACAAAGTAACAAGTATAACAAGTAAGATAACAAGTCCCTAAAATTTTGGCGTGTGCCCGAGAGAAAAAGCTGAAACACAGTACTTCAACACAGATAAATATGCTCGAATAATTTGCCTAAATTATCCCAATTCGTTTTCCGTTTCGATTCAATCCCTCAATTTCAAAAACTCTTTCAGTCCACAAACTTTCAATAATTTCGACTCCATGATCAAAAAAATTAACACGAGGTTCACATTTTAGTTTTGGTTTTTGCGCCCCAATTCACAAAAAAATTTCGAGCAAACCACTTTAAATAAATTTCAACAACCGTATGATAAAATGCATGAAATAACGGAAACAAGCAATTACTTTTATAAATGTTAGTACAATTTTCGTGCCCCCCTCTCTGGAGGTCTCAGCAGATTGAACTTGGGATTGCTGGAATTACAGTCCAGAGTGCTAACCATTACCTGGCCTCAAGTATCCGAATCAATAAAGCTCAATAGTGAGTTAGTTCACCCACACACTCATACACTGGTTTCGTTTTTGTTGGTGGCCATCCAACGCTGGCTTCACTCACACTCATACTACCCGGGATTTCAGGTTAAAACAATATCGTGTCGTTTTTTGGCCCTCATCTATCACTGCGAGATTTTCAACATCTTTCGTATCGTTTCTTGTGTCGTTTGCCTACTCCAGGCTAATTCACGTTACAATTTACACTTTTAAACTTCAACTTTCTCAATTTTTTGAGCTAAGGTCACTCTGTGGGTAGTGATCAGTTACCCGTAAGTGCCTTACTCAATCGTCACTCTGATTTCGTCGTTTTACTCAAAAATACTCTCTCGCACATGCATCCTCGGTAAAATTTTCACGTCAACTCACTACGTATATATAAGCAAACAATTCGTGTCCTACTTCGCATACATTCTACAAAATTTGGGTGACCTAACAACACTCTTAGCGCGTACATTTCATACAAACAATACCAACAAAAATTTGGTTTGCCGCGACTGGCAATACAAAACACAGATACTTCTGGTCCATTGTACAGTCTGCAAAGTCCCTAGTATGGGGGCCAGCTATACCCTCTCATCGCCCACGCATAGCTACCACAGTACTTAAGTGTCAATTTATATGTCGTGAAACAGGAGAAAGGAGAAAACAAGTAAATTAGTCCCCCATAATTTTTCCTGTTCCCGGAAAAATTTTAAAATTCGGTTTGCCTGTGTTTTGAGCGATGGAGCGGGGAAACTATTGGTTAAAACCTAGAAAGAAAGAAAGAAATTTGGGAGAAAGAAATAGGAAATGAGACCCCAAAGTAGTAGAAAAGAGTGAGAATAGCAGTAGATAACCCCAACGAGCAGTGGGTTAAGCGAGGAGCCACAGTGGATCGGAGAGGCAGCGATGTGGCGGTGACGCGGATCCTTGCGGAGGCGACTTGCGGCGGAAGTGAAGAAACTGGTTGGCTACCCTTGCTGCAGCGATGCTTCACGACGAACTTTGCTTCTTTGCTGTAGCCCTATTAGGGGCGAAATGGACTTTATTTTCATCGGGGGAAGAGCGGCGTATTTGGGAGCGACGCGGGGATGACTGGGGCGGTATTGACCATTTTGGGGGGGCCTGTTATTTGCGGCCCAAGTGATACGAAATGCCGCGGCTACTGCATGATGCCCCGTGGAACAAATCATCCGCCATGCTAGACCCTGCCAAGCCAGCCAGTTAGCTGCCAGGTGATCTACCGCTTTGAGCTGCCAGTGCGCCAACGACACGCTGAACTATTCCAGCGCCTTCGCCTGCCACCATTCTGAGCCAGCGTTCTGCCTACCGTCATCGCCCCATGGCCCCACGCTGGTCCTGATACTGCCAGAATGGACAAACTTTCGTAGTTAGCCTCTTTGCTTGTTTGTCTCGGCCAGTATCGTGTATGTTGCATGTTGATCGCAACGAGAAATTAGTAGGTAGAGATAATAGGGGCAGTTAGAACGTCTGTAAGCGAGTGTGGCATGATGGTGTGTGTTGTTAGTATGATTGTGTGTTGTGGAGAAAGGGAAAGGAATCGAACTCAGAGTGTGGGAGACCGCCGAACTGTGGAGAGGGCAAGATGCCCGAATTCTAAGTGTTTCCTTTCAGATCGCGAGTGGTAAAATCGGAGAGAGTAGTAGCTGTGAGGGTGAGTGGCGTGCGCGACGGATGACCGGCCGGCATCCCGAAAATCGCGTCTGTTCACGTGCTGTGCACGAGGCGTGCGTCATACAAAGCAGGCGCGAGCTCGCCAATGTTAGGGCAAGTCCCACGAGTGTTTACGAGCAGCTAAAGAGAGTGGTGAACGCCAGCTGGCAGAGATAGCAAGAGTAGAGGGCCCAAGTTGTCTACTAACATGAGTATGTATGTTGGGAGTGTGTAAACCGAAATTTAGCTCGGTACGTAGGTTTTCTTAGGTAGGGTATGCGTGTAGGCTACAGACGGGCTAACGGCCCGATAGAGTTTTCTGGGTACTGGCCGGGTTGGCGGCCAACAGGCTAGCCGATCCGGAGTTCAATTTGGTGGAACTTCCAGAGTTGGGGGGGCATGATATATAGTTTAAAATGAAGGTTTTTGAATGAGGTATTTGAACGACATGGGTATCATGAAAATTCTATGCTTTAAAAATAGATTGTATTTACCCCAAAATTATCGCTGGATTTTTAGACTGGTTTTAAAAAGGGATATTGGCAATAGCCATCTTGTTTGTATTTGTGTGCGTACTTGCTATGCTTTTTCTCTGCATTTTCAGGAAAGGACTTTTATTGACTGTTAGTATAAAATTATGTGTTTTTAAAATTTAAAGTTCTAACTAGCAAATTCGGAACGCTACGGGAGCAGGAAAACGCGCCCCAACTAGGGGGTACCCAATGAAAGTGCGCTAGACACGCCGGGACGTCGTGCCCGCGCAGGGGGGCACCTGTTATATATTTAGGGCTACCCCCTAATTGAGGCGGGTTTTCCCGCTTTTACAATGGCAAAATTATATCGAAAATATAGCGTCGGTTTCGTATCTTTACGTTTGAGAACTTGCAGATTCACACTTTTTAGCAGTTTCCAAACTATCAGTATTTGTGAAAGAATTGCGCTCTGTGCTACGTTTGTGCACTTTCAAGACAATAGAAAGGCTGCCAGATACTTTCTGCCTATCTGTGCTAGCTTGCGAGCGTCGAAAATGATGACGTGTCGCATGAATAGGAAAATATTTCAACATTCTGAAATTTCTCTTCATATCTAAATTGTAGCGTCCAAATTCATTAATAAAACTTAATATTTAAATTATTTCAATATATTTGTTATTATGTTTGAATGGGGGAGCTAACCCGCATCCGATTTGGCACGCACCAAAAAGTCGAATATCTCTTATGTGTGGTCTGGCTCACGGTAGTCAGACAATTTACGAAGACAGGGGGTTTGGCACCGGCGCATGACAGGGGTTAAGTAGTGAGGCCCCGTGTGCCATTGAGGATTAGGGTTAGGTCCCCTTGAGGTAGTTTCATGCTGTGAGTTATTTTTATTTGTTTTCTCCTGTTTTTAAAATTGTTATTGTTTTGATGCTCAATAAAATATTGAAATTCCAATAAAATTCTGAACTCTAAACCTGCCTCCCTAGGGCTTCTTAGGGATTGTTGTTTGTAGACGCCCTTTGGAGGGCTTTGCAGCTGTTGTGTGTGAATCCGTGTGTGACCCCGGACCTAGATAGGGCCTGATTTTGAGCGATTTTGAGCAGTTCGCCCCGGTCGGCAGACGTTATTCTGCATTCCATCCGGGCTCGGGCGCACGGTCAGTTTTGTCCCTTGGCCCTCGCCTTCACGGCCCAAATTCCGAGAGCCCCGTTGTTTGCAGCATAACAGATGCACACGCTTGCATTATAGTATATACGCGGCGGCCTCATACGCGGCGGCTTCAGCCGCCGCGTAAAAAAAGCAGCCAGCACCATGCTGAATTTACACGTACAACATATAGGCGATCCAAAGAGTGCAGCAGTGTTTTGCACAGCAGCAACAACGGATCAAAACAATGGTTCCTTCTCTAGAAGGAACAAAAATATGGCACTAAATATTAAGTTACTTTACTTCAAAAACTATGGATTAGCATATGTAACTTGGTTTTATGGAGTCTAATAAACTTCTTAATGTCGATGGAAATGTATATGATATACAAATGTGAATAAATGTTAACCCTTTCCTTCCTGAATTTTTCTAAATTACACTAAATCTAAGCTTTGGCTGGGATTTGATCCGCTGCCACAGACTGGGCATGCTTCCCAGTGACAACGTGGTGGCAGAACTGTCACCCCAGACCATTCGGCCACAAGCTCGCTTCACTTGGATACCTAAGGCATCCTCGTGAAGTAACTGATTCTGTGAAACATCAGGCGGACCGGTTTCGCTGGTGTGACATAGTGCCAATAGTAGTTTTGAAGACACTGTGGGAAGGAAAGAGTTAAATATATCAAGAATAATGTAAGTGTAAATGTAAACGTAATTGTAAATGTGCCACAAACCAGTAAGTGCTTTAGTGGTGTGACTTACTCAGGTACATACTGACAATGACCCCATAGGGTTTCCACGGCAGTAATCGTCTCAGGACCATGTGACCAATCAGAATCACGGCAAGGACATTGGTCAGCATTGAGAATATTATGGTGTGCCAGTAGAAAATCGCCATGCCGACAGAAAAAGCAGTACTGTAGTCTGACTTTTGTGTGGCATGTGGAAAAATAGTGTCATTACAAGAGTCCACCCTCATTGAATCAACCATTTTGCATCGAATTTAAATGCGGTAATCAAATGGACAAGAGGAATGCTGCATGATGAAGCAATGTTGATTACAATGTAAATTCCCATTCCAATTAGTAAATTACCTTCTAATTGCCACTGCACTATATTACTTGCTTGAACGAACTGAATAAAAAATTTGGAAAAGTGGTTTTGTATTTCAATCATGGAGCTTGCTTGCTTTGCTACTAAATATGGTAAGCTTTCACGTGGAAACTTGGCACAAGATGTAATCTATTTCTAATTATAGCGCACTGCAAACATCACTGATAACACCAAGAGTACATAATAGTGTCTGACTCTATTTAGAAAATAGAGATAGTCTTCTAAATAGAATGAAACACTATTATGTACTCTTGATAACACCAAGTCTCACTTTCAGAAGGGGACGGAGCAATGTTTACGGGACTAGTCCGACCATAAGTTTTGTAGACGCATCCGTATAATACTCAGATTCTGCTAGTTCTAGAAAAACATGAAAATTTTTCAGCTAAAATAGAGCTTTCGGCAAATTTTAAAGTGTGAAAAAAGCTAACGTTACTGTTACTATGAACTTGGCCGAACTTTTAATTAAAAAGAAACCATCTGTGATATTGTCCTGAGCGCTTAATAAAGCAATGCTGAGAAAGCAAACAACCATGCTTTAGAATAAAATGTCTAAATAAACACGTTTTTAAATTAAATACGCCTGCTATATTTTCTCAATTGCTTAAGATAAACACTCTCGTTTAAAAATGCAACACATTATGTCTTTACTCTTTGTTGTAATTTTAGGTTATGAACAAGTTCTTCAGCTAAGTAACAAATCGTCATATTGCTGTAATATGTACGTATGTTCATAATACTATTGTTTTGCGAGGCCTGAGGATCAATGAGGAAATATTAACTGCGGCTATTATTTGCAGGTAAAATTATTTTTAAATCTAAATTTCCGCATACATTTACTACTGAGTTGCACCGAAGCATTGATGGCAAAGTATGAACACTTTTTAAAGACGCCAACATTTAAAATAAATATTGGAAAATTGGGGCGCCACTGAGGCTTGAACTTGGATTTCTGGATTCAGACTCAATAGTGCTAACCACGGCACTATTTTTCCACAAAGCTGGAATGACAATATCGCTGATGTATCTTCTCAAGCTGCAGTAAGTGACAAAAAACAAAGGCTGCCAGAGAGAAAGGGTAGTTACGTACCTGCCGTTAATTAACACTAGAAATTCAACCACAAAATTTCAGAAAAGAAGCAGATATACAGTATTCTGAATACAGTAAAGCCTAAGCCTGAGCCTAAATTTAGCCGAAACAAGCTCTTCTGCTGAGTGAGGAGCGGTAAAATTGTGAGGTCTGAGTGTCAATATTCCAGCAGAAATAATAAAGGCTGCCACTATTTTGTGGACAAAAAATTTACTTTCTGATTTCTGCACACATTTACTGCTGAGTAGCTCCGAAGTATGTATTTCAAACAGCAAAAAATGTTTGAAACAGAAAAAATCAAAATCAAATCAAATCAATCAAAAAAACCAGGAAATGTTGCTCCTGAAGCTAGCATTGTACCACTCGACCACCTGTCCTCACGATTCAACCATTAAAAAACTTCAGTTATCAGCATGCGATGTGGCATAACATATCAGAACGTCAAGCATGTTTTAGCATAATAGGATCTCAACTGATCAAACTAGACAGATAATAAAGTATAAACTTGTAAATTAACTAATGCTAAATTTTCTTAACAGTTATTATTCTATTACTGCAGTGCATTTGGGCACTATTGGGGTATTTGTCAATTATATCTTCATTCGTAAAGAAACGGGGGTTAGTTCTGGTGGTGAACATCTGGTTGTCAACCGGACGGTCGAGGGTTCGAGACCTCACCACTGCTGCAATTTAAATTTCGGACATCGCGTTGATTACGTGATTATCAAGTTGATTACGGTGAAAAGCGACCTACCTGCCCTTCCTGTGTTAATTAACACAGGAAGTTTGACCTTCCTAGATTTACGTAGGATTTAGAAAATCTGAATATAGTATAGGGGCCGCGTAAAAAGAAGCCTAGGCTTAGATTAGCATTTTCGACAATATTTTTGTTCTTTCTAGACAAGGAACTATTGTTTTGAAACCAACTCTGCATAATTTTAAAGTGACACCTGCATATTGGTCAGCACATATGATTAACGTCTAGAATCAGCTTGGGAAGTGTTCCCTCTTTTTTTTCAAATAGCAATTTTGCTGTGAATTTGCCTTACAATAACATTACGGTTTTATTATTACTAAATTATTACCTTACTATTCTATACAAACTTTCAAAAATAATTACGATAATAACTCAAGATTGGCTCAACGCAGAAACGTCATTTTGACGTTATTAGATAGCCAGCGGCGTTCCAAAAAATTTTCTATTCAAAGTCAGTTTGTAAAGGAAACCGTTTAACCACTAACGGCCGTTTGCACCAACCTTATTTTCGAGTTATTCTTATTCTCATGCTATTCTCGAGTGCTGTTCACCATTTTACAGTATTCAAAAATTATATTCAGCGTACGGTAATTAGTTAATCTGCACCCATTATCAAGGAAACAGTGAAAACAAATCTAATGAATAAGTTGTTAGGGTAAAATGAGATCAGCTATATCTGAGTTATTCTATTCTCGAGCTATTCTACGTTGGTGCAAGCCAGTGTAAACCGGTTTGAAAAAAATAAAAAATTTCCATACTGACAATTTGGGCTCGAAAATCTACTACGACGAATGTATGATAACTATACTGTCATTTAATTCTGAAATATTCAGACCGTCATAACTTGCCTCAATATTAACGTAAAAACATAAAATTGACGCCTTTTAGCTCAGAACAGTAGGCGCTTTTGAATGATACCTTACTTGACGTATACCCAGGGATGGACGCGGGTCGAAATTTTTGACCCGCGACCCAACCCAACCCACGGCTCGACACTCGTGGGTAACCCGCGACCCAACCCGTAAGACCCACGACCCACTTTGACCCACCACTCTTAACCATAATTTTGAAAAGGGGGGGTGGTACGTTGTCCTTGCTGACTTATTTTTATTGCGGGGTCTGACCTCAGCCCCAGAATCCAATTATTTTTACACTTATTGGTGAAGTGGCTTACATGACAAAATGTAAATTTGGTCGTTTAAAGTAAATAAACTGTTGCGGGGGTCTAGGGGCGGCAGCATACATGTAGTTGCGGGGGGATGGGGGGGGGCGAGACCCCCCCCAAAATTCGGTCCCAGGGGAGGGAGAGGGGGTCCCGCCGGGTAAAAAAAAAGGGGGAGGGTCCCGGCGGGAGTTAAATTTTGGCCAAAATTTGAAAAACTTGACATTTATTTGTGAAAATTAAGCAATTCTTAAAAATTCGCCAAAAATTGTCAAAATCCGTGTTTTTTGGTCAAAAAAGTTAAAAAAATAGTCATTTTTGGGAGAGGGGGTCAAAAATGAGTTGACGCAGGGGAGGGGGGTCCCTCCAAGGGGGGGTACCCAAAATTTTAATGCTGTTACATGTATGGGCGGCAGCCCCCAGAAAAAATGGAGTTTTTTCGATTTTTTGGACAAATTTGGTCAACTGGAGACAAAATCAAAAATTTTTCCGACAGGTAAATTAAAAACAAAAATGGGAATTTCATATCAGACAGTATATTACACAAGCATATATAAGCTTTCATGAAAGTTAACAACAAGGAATGGTAAAAGCCATAGAGTTTGCAGGGGTCTGGGGGCGGCAGCCACCAGGAAAACTTTTTTAGAATTCATTAATTTTTAGGCCAGATTTTGTAAATTGGAGACATATCAGAAATTTTTTTTGGCAGGACAATAAAAACCAAGGGGGGACCCTTGTCGAAAATTCTTCAGGTTCCAGTTTACGCGGGTCGGAAAACATTAGGTAGCAACACCGGTAGCGCAGCCTGAAGTGGATACCCGCGGGTCGACCCACGGCTCAAATTTTCCGACCCAACCCAACCCGCGGGTACCCGCGGGTACCCGCACGTCAAGTTACAGGCCATGTCACCTATCATTTGAAAGCTCTCTGAATTTTCTTACAAATGATGCTAATATTATAGTTGTATCTCTACGCTATCAAAAGGTATGGCCCCTTAAGCCTTTGGTTAAGGGGCTGACTACACGGATCCACCTTGTGTGATCAAATCTCAATGCTTTGCACTTTTGCAGTTAGGCGAAACTTTTGAAAAAATTTTGCCTTTTAATATTTTTCTGTAAATTATAAGTTACGTCACCACACGGGATGGCCGAACAAGTCTAAACCAGACGCACTAGACTTGTAGTTTGTAAAACTTTTATTATTTTATAACGTTAATAAAATTTCCATTTTACCAGACAATGTCCACGTGTTAAGCACGTGAATGTCTGGACCCACCATGCTAGTAGTTTGGATTGGATCAAATGTTTGATACAAAAATGGCTGAAAAGCTGTTTCGGACATTTAATTAATTCCTGTTAATAAAATTATTTGAATTAAATGATGAAATAAATGAAAATTTCAATTTTGCTCAGTGTGCAAGAAACATGATTCACCTGATTATGTTTCCAGCAAGGCCTGGAGGCGAAGTCGAGTGGTCAAAGGCGCTGTTTCAGGCTGGCTGGAATAGATCGTCCGGTTGTTCGATTCCCAGGACGTTTTATCATTTTATTTTTTTGAAATATTTATTAATTTTATTTATTTAAATTGGTCGACTGCTGAGTCCTCAGTCGTGAATAGTGTAGGTTATAGAAAACGATGTAGAGTGCACTCAGTAATTTATACGCACTGTTACGTGAAGCTCCAAGTGCATAAACGAGTGCGCGCAGCGCATAATGTACTTATGTTATAACTGTTTTGAAATAACAGTGCAATAACTAAGATGCACGCCTACAGCAGTGCTATAACTAACTTATACGGCACGCTGTGAATCTAGCAGCGTGCACTTAGTTATTGTCGTTAGTTATTGCACTGTTATTTCAAGACAGGTATGATATAATGGTAAATATGGCATTGTTTGGCGTGCCAATTTTAGTGAAGCTTTCCTCGCAATAAAATTGAAAGAGACGGGGTACAGTGTATTGCAAGCTGACATTTAGTGCAATTTTAATAAAAAATAAGTTAATGGGGAAAACTACCGTTTTCCAATTAAGGAAAAGCGGTAGGTAAGTGGAAAACTGATGTATTTTTTGCTACAGTACCTACATACTTAGGGACCGTGGACTTATGGACTATGGACTTCTTTACTCTGCAAAATAACCTTGCCCCCTTTGGGGCCTACTTGTTTATATAGTGTGCCAGGCAGGAAAGTGCGAAAGAAATTCCAACTGCCCTCAGAAACAAAATAAGTGCCAGCCAACTTTATGTAAATACTTGCTATCAGTCAGACGACAGTAGGCAAATCACGGCATTAACCTAGGCCCAAGTTTATGGAGATTTTAACGGCAACGGACCGCTTAAATCTTCATGAAAATGAATTGGGCCCTTAATACAGCTTTATGCAGATTTCTTGTACTTTATAACAGCAGAGCAATATATTCAGTGGCGGTAGAAAACACTGAAAACAAGCTAACAGATATCAAAAAGCTTGAATCAAGTTCACTGCGTAATGAAATAATAGAAACCCGTGTTCAATTAATATACATAATTAGGATTTAGTTTTATCTGAGAAAATTCGGACCATAAAATTTCAAGACAATCGCTTCAATAATAAATATCAGTATGCCCAAGGCTAGTCCATACCAAAGGACGTGAAATGCCGCGATAACTCGTAGCAAAGGCAGCGGACCACTTATTTCCACTTTCTGGCCGTGTGAATATTTGGTAGACTTTTTCATGGCCATTTTCAAAGCTTGGTAGTTGTTGAAACGTCTGGCGGATTGTCGAATGTACTCTCGATATTTCACCATAAACAGGGCCAGATAGTCGTTAATCGATCCATAGGTGGAGAATTCAGCGTGTAAGAGACTAGCGTTAATGGAGTCGTGTCGAAAAATGTAGACATACATAGCTTCGTAGAGGACGTTTTCCAAATGTTCCACGTCGAACAATCGACCACGCAGGCCGAATATCTCATAGAAGGGCACTCGATCGGAATAGTCGAGAATAGCCAGACATGATCGTTCCTGCTGAGCCAGCCAGAGCAAATAGAACTTGTGGTAGAAGTCGTTCGAGGGGATACGGTAGAAACCATCCGACACCCGGTTCATCATGTAATCCATGAAAGCAGTGGTATCGGTTGTGACGTAGTAGGTTTGGTTTCTACTCTTTCGTTCCTCGATTTCATAGTAGACCGAATCAGTGACATAGAGATCACATTTGTTGCTGTGAACCATGGTGGCTAGGTGTTCTAGGTTTTTGTACGGTTTTCCATACAGTACCACATTATCCGATAGTTCTATGGCCACAAAATGCGAATAGGCACCGAAAATAATTGCAATGATCAGTAAAAAGCCAGTGACGAATCTGTTGTGCACATTTTGCACAAATGCTGTGTTTTTCAAAACCAATAGTTGTTGTATGGCAAAAATTGTAGCCGCAAAAGCCAGCATGGCGTACCAGACAGGCAACTGTATGGTGTGTGATACAGCCAGTTGTCCTAATCGTACAGCCCTGGTCATGGAGTACACCAGCATGTATGAGTCATGGGCTATCGGCTCACTGTGCGCGATCTCTGGTTCATAGCCCGCCATTAGGTCTAGGGGGAAAGCGTTTGCTATTGCATCCACGGTGCCGTTTAGAATCAGACGCGGCTCATCTTCGTACAAGGACACGTCTACCAGTTCAACACTGTAGTTCAGGGCAGTCAGTGCTCGTAGTAGCGGCTCCAAGTCCGTGCCGTAGTAAAAACACTCAGTTTGTGCCACAAAATCATCGTCGAAACATTCTGGGATGGCGTACGGGATGACTGTTGACACACCCACACGAATGGGGGTCAGCGAGGGGTCAACAGTGCCGCTGTCAAGGTTATACATCAGCCTAGAAGACCAAAAATCTTGTGATTGGTGCACGTTTTGCAAATGTGAGAATTTTAAGCTGAAAATCCGGTGTTTTGTATCTCAATCATCACAGCTAATTTTCACTTTTGCAACTGTTGCAATTGCTACGGTTCTTTCAGAAACAAAAACTTAGAATTGATTTAGTTTTCTTGTCAACTTAATCAAAAAATTCTTTGTTTTGAGCTAAAAAAGTTTTTATTTGAGCATTCACAAATCTACATAGTACATACGGTAACAAACTTCCAAAAGCTACTATATTATCTGGTGTGATTTTATTAACAAAAAAATTTTCCAATTAAACTGTTAATCTTGCTTTTGGCCTTGAACTTATGCCTTGTAATGCACAGATCCTTGAAAAGTTTTTTTGTACGCTCCACTGAAAAAAGCTATTGTGTGACAACGCAGTGTCTGTTTTAGATAACATGACCGGTTCACACGCTCATAGTTTGATCAAACAAGGGTTGGAGTTGGTCCCAAGAAAGCGCAAGTGCTTGTGCTATAGCTACACCGTTTCGTCAAGAACACTGTGCATGCATGAACTTTGGAGCAGTGGCTTTTTTGTTACCATATGTTTGCGTACTGTTGTTTAATATGGTTACAGCAGTTGGGTACTTATGCAACAACAACAACAACAACAACTACAACTACTACTACTACTACAAAAAATCCATGCTATGTAGTTATGGACCTTGACCCATATGTGCATCCAAACTCATATTCAGAGCAACAAACGACATACTGTATGTGTTGAGTTGTAAAACGTCAACATAAGGTGGACCAAATATTTATACCACACTGTACATCTGAAGATGTCGTCTATTTTATGGATATGGAAATATAAAACAAGCAAAGACCAATGCAAAAGGGGCCTGGAAACATCAAACCTATATTTTCACTCCGTGAACCAAAACCTGCTGTGCAGCAGATAAGCATTTGTATGGAAAATCATTTTGCTGGCGAAGCCGGACCATCGGCGTTGCCCAATCTGCGAGATTTTTGAAAGTTTCACGCAAAAACGAACAAAAACGGCTAATCGGACAAAGTAGGTTTTTTTTCAATTTTTTAACTTAAATTTTCAATCCAAAAGAAACGTGAATATTTGTTGAAACAGAGACAAAAGCAAATTTTTGTAAGCAAGGACTATAATATTCACCCAAATGTTTTTGTTAATGAGACGTATTGACGTAATTAAGTAATTTTTCAGTTTTTCGCTACTTTTTTTATGTCTTGTACGTCAGTACTGTTATGTATTGGCACATGCGGAGTGGTAATATATGTTATTGTTCGAATATAGTAGTGAAGGTTCTTTTTTGAAAAAATTTCATATATTTATCCAGCCCAGCATGCGGCCCGAATAGCCACCGACCCGGATCGGTTTGCGAAATTTTTTTAAAAAGAAACATCATCTATAAGAAGTTGCTGTCTCGTTAGCTTACAATTTGTCTTGTAACTATGAATGTTTAGCAATTCGTGCTTGCCACAGCCACAGTGCATTGTGACTTCTGGTTCTGAGCCTACGTATTTTCCAAAGCCACATACTTGTAAAATTGTGCCTGTGATAAAGTCCATTTTACTTTTATCGCACGGTTTTTCTCGACTGAGAGAAAATGAACAATTTCAAACTATGTGAGCATTAAAAAATCGAAGTGAGGCTTGTATAATTTCAGACTTTGAGATTTGAGCAAAATGTATTGTTTATTAAACAATCACAAAGTCAATACTGTGTACGCAAAGTGGCTACATTTTGAGTGTGTGTGTGTGTGTGTGTGTGTGTGTGTTCCTGTATCAGTTTAATAATAATAGCATACAATTTAATTTTGTCTAGATACTCACGTTTACGTGAGATATGCAAATGAGCCTTTGTGTGTGTACTTACGTACGTATATACGTTGTCACCACAAACACACAATGAGAAGAGCTTGTGAACAGGCGCAATTCTAGAACACACTTACGTTCACCTACACCCGCACAATCGCACTGATCAAAGCGCACGCAAACGCACACACAACTCATTCTAAGTTACACGTTGTTATTCCGAACATCTCATTCTAAAGAAGCCTGCTGCAGGAAAAAGTTACAAATAATTATTTAGACAACTAACACGCGCGCACAATATGCAGTTTGCCAATGTCTATTTTCATGTTTTCTCTCGTTTCTCTTCCGTGTACACATCACGTGCGGACTGGCTTAGCATTATCGATTGCTTGCATCAGCCAATGAGAGTGCTCCACGCAAAGCTTTAGTTTAGTGAATTGGCGCTCTGTGCAGTACTCTTTGCCTCCATTAGTCCTTCAGCGTTTAACACAATCAGAAATTAAAATAGTATTATTTATACTATTACCACAATTTACTATATATTTACCACAATATTTTAAATAAACAGCTCAAGAAAGTTACGCAAACAAAAATATCACAGAGCAGTGAACGTGAAAATAAGAAATTCACAGAAAAATCACAAAAATTTGCCTAACTAACAAATGCAACAGTATCTCAATAGCTGTTTCCTGTTCCACTACGCTACGTTCTAATGCAGCACTATAGAAAGTGGCTTTTTTGTTAAAAGTGACATTTAAACTGTACATGACATAATTTGCGCCGTATTTTATACTATTAGTTTTAAACCACCGCCCCCCATCAATATATAGCATAGTTACATTTACACACATAGCATAAGCTTACAACAACTTGTAAGGAGTTGTATTTTTGTAAAAAGCTATGTAGTTTCCATTTGACCCATAGCAGTTATAGCCGTCTCTGGACAACACACTACTTTATTGCCCGGACACAAGCCAGTCAACTTGAATACACAAATACAGCATCATTCAGTACATTTCAAACAGTATGCAAATTAGATAGAAACTGGTTGTCCGGGCTAGAAATTACAAATATAGAGCATATTTGTACGAGTGCTTGGGCGTTCGGTGGATTGTGCGTATATAGGCGTATACGTACTCATGTCGGATCGTAACATGTATACAAGTAGGCCCCAAAAGGGGCAAGGTTCCTTTCCCGGTGTCTACCTTTCAGGTTTAAATGAATTGGTTCTCTATTCCATACTTACCGTAAGCTATACTTCGTGTCTTACTCTACTTTATAACTAGCTTATTCTTACTTAATCTATGTAAATACGTAGTACGTACAAAAAAGTGCTGCAGAATGTTAAGCATCCCGCTGCACGAGCCGTTTGGCTCAAAAGTGACACTTTAATCTGAGCTGAGCAAATCAGCTCTAAGAACAAGAAGCGATAAACAGTGTTTTCTAATGGCTCCTATATACTGCTGGTGAAACATCTCGGTGCCGATTTTGAAAAAGTAACATCCCGGTGCCGATTTGCAGTGTACATCGATTATCGATTTTTCTGCACATACAGACAAAAATCGTACGCAGACAAAAATCAACAGGCAGCTCCCAAGCTGAAAATACACGTAAAACATACTGGCTATACCACCTGCTCAGTAGCGTCAAACGCTATGAGCAGTTAATTTCAAAACAATAGTTCCTTCTCTAGAAGGAACAAAAATATATCTGCAGATACAACTTTTTTACGCGGCGGCCTCAGCCGCCGCGTATCTATTATAATACAGAAGCTCGATTTGCATGTATCTGCTTCTCCCTGTGTTACTTGCGTTGTAAATATCGGTAGGTTGTAAAAATGCATTGTTTGTGTGTGCGTATGTGTTCAGTGTGTGTGTGTGTTGTGCGTGTGTGTTCAGTGTGTTTGTGAACCTAGCGCATAGTGTTGTAAATATATCATGTGTACTGTAATAGTGTAATCCTGCTTGCATGTCAGTCAAGTGCTGAAAAATTTTGCACAGTGTGCCGTAATGACGAAACCTGTTGCATCAACGCTTCCTAGATTGTTCATAAGCGCGTCGGTACCAGAACAGTTCGAGGTCCACTTTCCACAGGCCGTATGCAATCCGTACTTTGGCACGACTAGTGGTTATGCAATTATGCCTGTCGTGCAACAATGTCAACGGCTGAGTTAACTTACCAGCTGACAATTTGCACAACACGTGCAATTTCTAAAAGCAGTTTCAACTTGGGTGTTTTTGACTCGGCTGTATTGAAATTGCTCATGCTGAGCAGTTTGTTTATGCAAAGGTTTTTAACTTCAATTTCATCGTAAATTATTGTCAAGATTCGGAAAGCAAGATGCAGCTTAACATGTTAAGAGTGTTGGCGTAAAAACTTTTGGTGCCGCGTTTTATATTCGAAGAATATGCTCGGCATTTTACCAAAGCATGTCGTAACGTAACATACGTAACGAACTCTATCGAACATTGGTTAAACTTTATCGAAAATTGGTTAAACTTTACTCGCAGGACGTGCTTGTTTTGTTAAAAACTTTGTGACTACAGGTTGAAAATCGTCCGTTTCTTGATTAATAAATACACATTTTTATGTGTGTTATGAATTGAATTGATTCATTCATCCATATCTGAGTAGCAACTTGCAGTCGTCTTAGTATTTGTTATTTTGCATATATTGTGTGAACTTTGCTGCTGATTTTCCCACCATTTCACACACCAAACGGTCAATAGGTACATATAGTAACGATTAGAAACATCATAATTGTCAAATGTGAACACCTTTGAAAGGTTTCACTATATAAATGACAGTTCACCGCAGCTAATTTCATTTGTGATACTCTGTAGGTTGTGTTCGCCTGTGGTTGGGCTCAAAAATGACTGTAAACTTCTTTGGATACATCATATTGTTTGTAGCCTTGCAAAATGAAATATCGGCTGGTGCGTTGTGTGACTTTTCAAACCTTAAAACAAAACATTTTGCCTGATTTTTGTGACTGCTTGCTGTACTGTTGAAGGCAGCAACAACAGAACCTCTCGTGCTGAGGTTGACTGGAAAGATTGCTCTTTAAGTTGGTTGAAAGGTTTTAAAAGATGAGTACCTTACCAATTAACCTCGCTCTCAAAGGAGTGTTCTTATGTCTTATTTAATAATCCTTTTTACTAAAAAATGTAACTTCTGGCGTAAGACACTATTTCTATGTAGCAAACATGGTTTACAATCTGACAATGTAACACATTACACCGACCCGACGTTCTTTACAAAAAAACGTTAAGAAATAATTGAAAAGAAATTAGAAGAATTTTTCCAAGACAAAAATTTGTACGTAAACATTTTCGAACTGATGTAGCTGTGATTACATTTATTATTAAAAAATATTTATTTTTAAGTACTGTTGTTTAAATTTAGCCATCACTCAGGCCCAGAAGAACCAATTTCTAAGCCTTCACAACAAACACCGGGCGGATCCTCAAAGATCGGGACGGCAGACCTCCAGCAACATGAGGAAATTGGTCAGACTTTATTCACATTACAACCGCGTACTATTCAATCAAGGTTTTACTAAGGCAAGCAACTATAAGCAGAACACGACACAAATCAACTTGGGACTCCTGAACATCATCTTAGCGTATAAACCACTTTTAAAACAAGATGTTATGATTATCAGCTTCAAAATTTCAGCTGGAAAAATGAGTATAATATCGAGAAAGCCAATTAATACGCGCACCACGTCTTATCGTAGCGCGTCACGTCAAGTACCTATCCTTGTCGGTTTGTTCCTTCTTCCTTCTTCCTTATTTAATTAAATTATTAAAAAAAGTTAAGCATTAAAATGTCAAGCTGTACAGGTATTATATAAGTGGTTTCTGGCTGACTTTAAACTAAGGCCAACTGTGCACGTGCTATAGAATAGCCAATGCTTTTACAACGCGGCTGTCATTGCAAATTGCGCTTTGCACTCATTACGCTGACCTCGACGCTACCACTACATATAGGCTCTCCCAACGCAGCCTAGACCACATTTCTACTTTACAACTGTATACCTAAATAAGCGGCATAGACTTTAACGTTTCCGACGACGAAATTTTATGCTGTATAAGGATTATGGTGATTTATGCATTACATATCTTATGTCAATAGGTGGACATCAGCAGCGGCTTCTTTTTTCACTTGGGTTACAAAATGAGACGACACATTTTAAGAACTGTTGAAAAAAAGAGGGACCTCAATTTATAAAAAAGAACGAAATAGCGGCGCTGGGAATCAAATCCGGGCCGCTTGCGTCAATGACAAGAATGCTAACCGCTACACCACAGCCCCCAAGACGTGGCCCTTATTCTCACTTACAACAGAACAGCATGTAACAAAGTAATGAACATGTTTGTCAGAAAGTTGAATGCTTTCGCGACACTACCTTTTGAGTGATTCAGGAATGGAGTGATACTCTCTCTGATCTCGCCCAAGACTGGGCCAATCGATGCAACTTCAACCATCGTCCGTCCAATGAAAGAAAGTTGCCAGGTATGTATATAATTTTCTGCATGAGCCCAATGCAAACAGTAAACTAAATTTTCATTTCTGACAGCTACTGCAGCCTATTGCAAATTATAGCCTAATTACATAGGGATTTGGGCTCCTATTTTAGGGTTTGGCGCTACAGCGTCTACTCTGATTTTTGCATTGAAGTGTCAAACCTTTTCGACCATTTCAGCAAAAGGTCACAAACATTAATATACTTTTTTCCGGCAATGCTAAGGTTTAATATGTAAATAAGGGAGTTATATGTTTTAATCTGTTGAATAGCCTATCAGCACGCAGCTTCTACATAAAACACGGCTATAGTATAGGACGTACACACTACACACCAACACAACTGTCAAATTGCACTAGTATACTACGTACACACCTGACTGTTATGACCTTAGAGGTAACTCATTGTTCTTTTGCGTTGACCTGACAAGTTTTGACCGAGCCCTGAGGCTACTGTACTATGTACTACTGTAATATTAAGAGGAAAATTTTGGAAGTTGAGCCTGGACACTTGATTTTAAACTTTAATGAGAGGGTGTTTTTTTTTTGATGTTTGATTGTTTGTTTTTTTTTGGGGTAAATAATATTTAGGAACATAAGTGGGGACTAAGGAAAAAAAGAAGAAAGAGGAAAAGAAAGAAAGAAGAAAGAAAAAAAAAAGGAAAAGAAAAGAAATTTTTATCAACTGAAATTAAAGCGTAGCTGTACTACTGTAATATTAGCCTACGAACGCTCTCACGCATATACAGGTAATGCTTTTAATTAAGAACAGGCTATAAGGCAATCGCACAGTAGGCAAGTATGCATGTCAGCGCAAGCTGAGAAGTTACACCGGGAGCCGCTAGTCAGACTAGGTCCTTAAATAGCAATTAGCTAGGGCTAAAAATAGGCTCGGCGGACCTTTTCTCACGCCACATTCCAGGACGACGAAGCCTGAAATGCAGCTCGGCTGGGAAGTCGGGTAGGTAGGCTAAGTACCTATATAGGCAATATAACTAAGTTTCCGGCTTAGCCAAAGCTTAGAACTAGGCAGGGGCTAGAAGCTAGCCATTAAAACAGTACGTATGTTCAGGAACTATTAAGTGCTACACTACATACTTTACTATATAGCTGATCTTACGCCATGGCTGCAGGTCTTTTTGAAAGGCTTACGTAAGCTTGCCTAGTGATGGTAGTGTGTTCTGCAGGTTTGGGGCTGGCCGGAGAGAACATAGCCTTTTCCAGCGTCGTGGACCCAGACCAGGTGGACATGATGTTCAAGATGTGGTTTGACGAAATCAAAGACTTCCGCTATCCCTCGCAGTGCAGTGGTGTGTGTGGACATTACACTGCGGTGAGTGTGTGCTAGGAGAAAAAGTTTTTATCCTGAAAAGGGTCTCAAAGTCAAACTTGCGGGGTATCATGTGGCTATTTTCATAAATCATAAAAAAGAATGACGGTGGACTCACCCAATTGCTTTGACTTGAACAACTCGTCGTCAAAACCTAAGTTTTCGACTAACTCTTAAGAGCCGACTGCGCCTAGGTACATGCACATTTTCATTGGTGCAGTGTGAACTTAACCAATTAAGAGATTGAAGCCTAAACAAATCGGTTCATGCTAATGCTCACGTAAACCGATTGGTGCAGTCCACAATACCTTTGCCATTATCAGTTTGAGTATTTTTAGATAGTGAATGCGGAGACCTGCCAAGTGGGCTGCGGCATCCAAACGTGCAGGAATGGCATCCAAGGCACGGGCGCGCGCCAGGGGACTATGTTTGTCTGCAACTACTTCCCCATGTCAGTTACTTAATGTTTAGTTTGCAAAATCAGTCAGAGATGAGCGGTTCAAATTCCCTGTGCTCATTCTGATGCTGTTTCAAAGCATACCCTAGTAGGGCTGGGCACGGTTACAAAATCTCTATCCGTGTGCACGGTTTAAGCTTCGGAGGATACTAACCGCGTGTACACGCTAACTAACGGTTACTGCTATTATCCGCGTGTACACGCAAATTATCCGTGTAACCGTGTAACCATTTTCCCGCTAAATATCCGTGTAACCGTTGTAACTAGGGAATCCTTAGTCCCTTCTATTTCTTGACATTTGTACATCTTTTTTCAGAGTGGGCTTTGATGCACCGTTTCTGCAAGGTGCAGCATGTTCAAAATGTCCCAAAGGAACAACTTGTCAAAATGGAATGTGTGGTAGGATCATAACATCACTTTATTCCCCGTCCGTACTCGTCAGGGAGGGGGTGGGTTGACCTGGCTGATGTTTTGACGGAAATAGAGCCAGGTTCGTAACTTGTCCTTAAGGACATAGAGTCACGGACAAGGACAAACTTCAACAATTGTTGAAAAAAATTGACACAATTTGTTTTTGTCACAACATTTTGGACCTAATTTCAACAGTGCGAAAAAACTACTAAGCTTCGTATAGCTGGTATTTTGGAATCGCTTGCACATAGACAAAACGATAAGAACAAGTATGAACCGGGTTTCAGAAGGCAGGAGGGCTTGTGAGGATTCATTTTTAAGTGACCCCTCAGGGGCCGCGTATATACTATAGGTATTCAGAATCTGAGATTCCTACGTTAATTTGGATAGGTCGAGTTTGTAGCGTTAATTAACACTAGAAGTGTAGGTACCTCTCAGTTCTGCTACACATCATTCTATCTGAAACTGTGAAAATCTGAAACTGTCGCAGAATGCAAAATAACCAGCTCCGAGGTGGAATCAAACCACCAAGATTCTGATCATTAATCAGATGCACAGTAGATGCATGAAGCACTACCAACTGAGCCAACCGGGCTGACGAATGTTTGAAACTGCATGCAGATTTGGATTACGCAGTTGTGCAGCTGTCATGTATGGGTACGTGTTAAGCAAAACTTATTTAACTACAGTTTAACTTTTAACAACTTGAAATAGCGGTTCTGATATTAGTAAATGATAGCATAGCACTGTCTTATTGGATTTCTCTGTGCTTCTGTTTGTGACATGTGACATGTATGTAACCGAAAGCTCAGAAGATGTAAATTTCGAAAGCTGACATTATAGTTGGAGGTACATAACTTGTTATACAGTGGTCTCAGTTGTGCAGTGGTTAGCGTTCTAGACTGTTAATCACGGGACCAGGTTCGAATCTTGGTTAGATCATTTTTTGAATATGTGAGCGTCATTTTTCGCTCAAGTTTTTTACGTTCATGTAAAAAATAAGCTATTGTCCTTCAGATGGGGTCACAATTGAACATTTTTCCTTTGCCTTAAGACATACTTTGAGCTACTTAGCAATAAATGTTAGCAGCAGAAGGGACTTGAAAACTGTTGGTTGAAAATAATGGCCGCGTTTAATATTTCCTGTTGAATATTGACACTCAAACCTCACAATGTGACCACTACTCACTCTGCAGAAGATCTTGTTATTACTTAAGGGTGAGTTGCAAATCTATATGCACCGCTGCACTGGGGCTTGGTTTCGACTGGGGAAAGATAACCTCTAGAAAAGAGTGACAGAAATAGACAACAAACAGAACTAGCAAATCCTCAACCATCATAAATTTTTTATTAATGTCACCTATATTTCTAGTGTGTTATTTCTGATTTGTGTCCAAGTGTGCCACGTGGCAAATATGCAAGTTAGACTGATGGATTTATTACTCTAGCCGGAGGCACTTGCCAAGCCAAGCAAAACTACCACCACGTCCCCAGCCGTGGTAACAACAAAATTTACTTCAACATCCCATCGCGTGGCAACAGCAACAACAACCGAAATAGAAACTATGGCAACAGCAACAACCGAGGCTACAGTCGCAACAGAAACTACGGCAACAGTCGACAGAGTCGGTACAACTCTGGTCGGGGCTATGGAAATCGTCGCTATAACCGATGGTATGGAAAATAAACAGATGGCGGGAAAAATATGAAATACTATGACGTTCTACAAGACCAATAAAGGCTTACATAAGTTGTTTTAAATTGGCATTGTTCGGTAAAAACGAAACTGGCAAAGATTATTTTGGGCACCATCGGCCAATACCTAATAAATAGCTAGTAGCTATGCATGTAAAATTTTTAGTAGACCGATGAGCCAAACTGTGTCAAATTGATAAACTCCGTTGTTGTATCAGCCCAATAAACACGAATATGTTAAAAATTTTGAAATAAGTAATTTTTTCTAAAAGTTCTTAGGTTAGGTATTCTGCAGTTAATCCTGGTCTAGTCTAGGAATAACTCGCATATTGCTGGAGAATGGCTGGAGAATAAATTAATTTCCAATTTTAGTTAGTGCAATAATGTTCTGTTTTCTTCGGCTAGGTATTTCTGAGCTATTCCTCAACTTCCAGAATAATTATTCTCGAGCTTAACTGTTGGTGCAATTAAATTTTATATTATTCTTGAGCTTCTTTCCAACTATTCCAATCCTTGAGCTAGTCTTTAATCTTGTTGTTGCAATTCAGTGTAGTATCTTTATCTTATGTAATTTTAAGTAGGTCGAATATCAAGTGTTAACTAATTACTAGAAAACCAGATAGATTTCTTTTCGCAGTAGATTGACCCAAACACTAAATTTTTTAACACAGATTTACCATTACACTTAACTTGGGCGGATCTGTAGTGACTTTGCAAAAATACGCTGCAATGGATCGCTTAGTCTGACTAAAAATAACTGAATGCTTAAGTCTTGTAATAGACCGAAAGTGGGCCCATAAACAAGTAAAATCCGTCAATCTTAATTTTTCATTGCGACTATTGTATTTATAATGTTATTATTTTTGCGCGGCCGCCTCAGCGGCCGTGCATACTAATTTCAGTTAATGCAGTGATTTTCTTAAATGCAGTGTAATTCTTAAATCGTCTGTACCTAGACCTGCGTAAAACGTAATCGTCGAACAGATTTTTAGTACTGCCAAATTTCCTAAATCTTGTGACAGATTCTGACTCGGATAAAGATGAAACTCTGCGTAGGCTGTATAATGAAATTAGAAGGATTACTTACAAAAAAAATTGGTGCATGCCTCGCCTAATTTTACCGATACGGTAAAATAATACTCACTGTCGTTATGTGGAAATATGTGCACTCGTCAACAGAAGTGCTTGTTTATTTATACTTTTACAACCAAAAAATCAACAATTTGCATTCAGATGCATCAGCAAAGATGATCGGTGTCCCTTTATTTGCCATTCATTACATACGTCGTAAGCAAGTCTATGTAAGTGATGGTTTCTGTAAATCAGCCTTTACAGTATGACGAGCAAAATTATGACAATATTTATTTATTGTAAAGACCCAATGATATCTTGACAAGGTCTACCTGACGTATCAGTAAACATTATATGAATCAATATATAGAATAATGCCAGCGTTACTCCTGATACCAGCAGCGTGTTGGAGTCGCAATAGTAGACCAATTGGAGATATAGCAGTTCCATGCCTGGTTTCAGCAGCCAACAGATACACATGGAGATACTGGACACCCAAAGACGGGCTCCAAAGGGCAGCATCTCACAGCTTATATACCATCCCACAGACTGCAGTCCCATCGAGAGAGACACCACACAGATAGTTGCCGTCAACAGAATTGCTGAGAATCGCAAAAGGGTGTTTTCCATAAAGGTCATATTGTTGAGAATGACGATGGAAACCTGGCAGACGGTGCCGATTAAGCTGCCCCAGAGCAACAGGTTGCGTCGTCCGATTCGCTCCGTCAGCGCAACTGCGCTTAAACTGCCAATGAACTGCAGCAGGCTGAAAGCCACAATGATTTGCGGGGCGTAGGACTGGTCGAATTTGGCCGTGGTCACGTGATCAGCCAAAATAGTGAGCGGGATCAAGCCATTGAATCGAGCAACGCAACAAATTATAACGCTGAGAAAAATGGCTCGTTTGTATCCCGTGCTTTCCAAAATTTCCTTCACTCCCGTAGTCGGTGTGACCATTTCAATCTCTCGAGTAAACTGTTCAATTAATGGGTCCATTTTTGTTTGCTCTAGCGCCGAAACATTGTAATAAAAATTAACAGCGCGAACAAATTTGTTGTAAAGACGAGTCAAGTTTTCATCCGTTAAACTTTGCTTCAGACTGTCCTGCGTAATTTTCCTGGGCATATCCACAAAGGACACTCGCTTCATTTTTTCCTCCTTGGACGGGGGATGCACTTGAATGGCGGTCGGCACAAAAAAGGGACAGGTCGGGTGGTGCGGGCAGTACTCTCCCGTCGAGCTGTCTCCAGAGTTTAGAGTCCCCGAATTTTGACGTCCAGACGAGCCGAGATCGGAGGAGATGAAGGTGACCAGGGAATTGTGTCGGTTGGGGTCCATGTCGGAGTTGGTGGCTTGGGACTGACTTCGCTCGGTGGTGGCGGCTGAGGCGGTGCGAATCAGACAGACGCATGGCATGTCCGAGGTCAGCGAGAGCGTGCGTGTGGTCCTGGCTGTCTGGGACACGGCCGAATTCATCAGGTCCAGCTCGAGCGCGGGTGGTTTGGTGGCAAACACTCGCGGCGGGCTGGGCTTGAACACTTCCTCGATTTCGGCCGACGTGCTGAAACTGCTCTCTTCCGGCGATCCTTCCACTTTTTTCTGAAAGTCGAACTTTTGACGAACTTTGGGCGTTTTCGGTGACGGCGTGACACTGCTGGTTCCAAAACGACTGGTCGGTTTCTTCAAGGCAGAGCGTTTGGGAACGGCATTAGCGTTAGGCTTCCGTCTTGGTCCATTACGAGGTCGCATTTCTTTTTCTCGCTGTTTCTTTTCTTCCGTTTCGATCAAATGAAAAAATAACCGTTTGGGCGAGTCATGAATGAGGAAAGACGACGCGGCTTGTGCCACGGCAATTACCAGTTGCATGCCAATCAGGTATGGCACGCACTGTTTGGTGCCAAAGACGTGTGGCAGCAGCAGCAGAGAGAATATACTGGCCGATGCATTGTAGCCCATGCTGGCCATACTGCCGGCCCGGCCTCGAAAATTGGCCGGACTACACTCGACCAGCCACACTGGCAGCAACACAGACGCGATTCCGGCCGACAGACCCACACAGAACCGACCCAGGAACGATAAGCTCAGCATGCGAAGTCCCTGGGCGAAGATCAGCAGTAAGGAGCCAAAGAACAACAACCCGTTGTTTGCCATCAGCCAAGCGTGTTTCAGCAAAACAGTGCGACTTAGGGGGTACGCTATGATTGCCCCCAGGCCAGCGCCGAGGTGGAATATAAAGCCATAGATGCGAATGAGCAAGGGTTGGGTGGCAATGGACGGGTGCAGGGGAATGGGCTCGGACTGCGACACATTGGCCAACATCACTGACACGTCAGCGTACGTCAGTAAGTCAAAAAAGGCCACCGGAATCAGTGTCAGCACGCTACTGGCTGTCAGAGTGCTCCACATTCGCCACTGATTAAATTTCATCGTACGGCTGGTTTTTGCTAAATTGTAAATACTCAATTTCATCACTAAAATTGGCACAAAAATAACAGTGAGGAAATCCTATACAGTTAGGGCATCTGAAACTGTAACTGAAACTTAAAATGAAACCCTCGCTTATTTGAAACTAAAACTCAAAATCAAACTAGCTCCAACAATAATCAAATCAATCTATATTTGTTTTAAATCTGCATACCTTAAAGAACTGATTCTTACGCATAGAAATGTCTTAAGACTTGAGGGTAAACAATTCTGTTGTAAGACACTGTTAGAATAATTGATTTTGATGGTACATAACATTTTTTGTCGCTTTTTGTTCGCTTTTACTGCTGAAATTTGATGGTAGTGCCATTATTTGTGTGTTAATGTTGATAATGCTAAGCACTGCACCATAGGAAGATGGTAGATGGGGGCACAAATTTTAGTAAGTTATATCGGCATTCTTGACTTGGAAACTTTAAATTCAAGTCAAAAATACATAGTATGGGTGCTTGAAGCTTACAATGCTGTCTGAGGAGGTACTTGCAAAAGATGATTATCCTTACCAAAACGAGCTTGAAACCTTACAGTATACCACGTACTTAGCACTCCAATTAAAGCATTTAACAAAGTTTCAAAGCAACTTAGTGACGTCAGTACACAAGCTCTTAAGTGTCACAGGCTTAGCCCGCTTTTGCTTAATTGCCAAACTACGATACCTTGAAAAAATTATCAAAATTAATCTAGGCTTGAGGCGTTTTTAAGCAGCCTGGTGCGCATATGTACAAAGCTAATATGGTCTGACCCATAATTGACGATACTCAGAGAACACATGTACCTGCTGGTTTCACAGAAAAACAAATACCTAAATGTTAAAGGACAGGGGACTCCCAAATTTCGAATGAAATCAAGAAATGGAGGCGCGAGAATCGCTCCCGGGCCATTTGCCAAAGGGTGCTCCCAAGGCGGTATTTCTCATTTACAACATAAAATGCTCAATACTAAAACTAATACATAACGGTGATATTAGATGGATAATAATTTATAAAGTCATTAAAATCATAGAAAGACTGTTAGAAAGTATGAAATACGAAATAGTATATATGCACTATAGATCTTAAATGAATATAGAGTAGGAATAAACACAAAAAATGTTAAAAAAACTATTTCAGGCACAAATTTAACAGAAACCTGACGTGCTGACTCCTTGTGAAGCCGAAAATGATGGCAAAGTGTAAAATGCATAAAACTAGACAATAGCGCTGCCTTTGAAAAGTCTCATGTTAGCTAAAAGATAGCCTCAGGCACCAGTGACCCGACAAGCTAAATCATAAGCCTATATTAAATGGCTTGTAGCTAGTAATTAAGCACCAAAATACAAAACAGAGGGAGGTATTCTGCAGGGAAATGTATTCCAGAAATTTCCTAAAATGGTTCTCAGTTTCCTACTAGGGCTTTGAAAAACAATAAACAGATTTCTGGAAGTTTGGGGGAATAATACTCCCATGAGCTGGAGGTGGAAGTCTTTTCAATGTATAGTTTACTTAGACTAAAGTTCATTTAAGTAATAAAGTTCTGGAAATGTCAGTACAGTCATTGCAACAAGACCCTAGGCACAACCTGACTACGTCCCGGTTTCTTCTCCTGCTCATGAACACAGAAACTTGTGTTTGTGTTACTGTTGACTACTGTCCTGACGTTGTACATATTTAAGGACAAATGACTCTCTATCCGATTCCCAGCTTGGCAGGGCGATAGAAGCGTTCCATTAGCAGCCAAATGGACTGAAAAGATAGTTCTGTCAGAATTAGGCTGCAAGGAAACTGTTATGGTCAACAAACCAAACGCCATGCCATCACAAGTCATCAGCCAAAGCAGTTCAGCTGAAATTACGGGTCCCAACGTATCAAACTTTATCTCTGTTGTTAAATCTGAACATATTGCGAGAATTGCAGAATGCTCGCAAAGTGTTGTACTGTTGAATAGAAAGAGGATGCCCCAATTTAGAAAGAATGAAAGAGATGGAGGCGCCGGGAATCGAACCCGGGCCACCTGCTTCGAAGTCAGGCATGCTAACCACTACACCACAGCCCCCGAGTCTCATAGGCCCTAATTCTCATTTATAACAGGGTCCCCCCTTCGAACATCGTTGCGACCCTGCAACGATACTCGGTCGATACTCATGCTCCCGGGGCGAACCCGATGCCTCAAGGGCGGAGCACATTCACACGTAGGCCTCCAAGCCTACTTCAGTCACACCACACTCAGGGTTTCCTGGCTTACCCGCAACCACAGGGTTTCTCGATCTACCCAGAACGATTCCCAACCAATACCGAGGGTTTTCTCCGGTTCACCCCTAACCGAAACCGAGGGTTTTTCTCCGGCTCACCCTTAACCGAAACCGAGGGTTTTCCGGCTTACCCTAAACCGAGGGACCCCACAGGAAAGAGACTATGTACACATTCATACTGCACACAGCACGAGTACCGTAAGGGTTGAAGTGCCAACCTCAACCCAGGGCATGGGGCTCCTAACCCACCTCCGAAGACGGTTCGGGGATAGGGCTGTCCTGAGGACCCGGCCCTATCCTCTCCGTCCTGTCACGGTCGCCACTATGTTGAATAGAAAGAGGAGGCCCCAATTTAGAAAGAATGAAAGAAATGGGGGCGCCGGGAATCGAACCCGGGCCACCTGCTTCGAAGTCAGGCATGCTAACCACTACACCACAGCCCCCGAGTCTCATAGGCCCTAATTCTCATTTATAACAGGGTCCCCCCTTCGAACATCGTTGCGACCCTGCAACGATACTCGGTCGATACTCATGCTCCCGGGGCGAACCCGATGCCTCAAGGGCGGAGCACATTCACACGTAGGCCTCCAAGCCTACTTCAGTCACACCACACTCAGGGTTTCCTGGCTTACCCGCAACCACAGGGTTTCTCGATCTACCCAGAACGATTCCCAACCAATACCGAGGGTTTTCTCCGGCTCACCCCTAACCGAAACCGAGGGTTTTCCGGCTTACCCTAAACCGAGGGACCCCACAGGAAAGAGACTATGTACACATTCATACTGCACACAGCACGAGTACCGTAAGGGTTGAAGTGCCAACCTCAACCCAGGGCATGGGGCTCCTAACCCACCTCGGGGATAGGGCTGTCCTGAGGACCCGGCCCTATCCTCTCCGTCCTGTCACGGTCGCCACTATGTTGAATAGAAAGAGGAGGCCCCAATTTAGAAAGAATGAAAGAAATGGGGGCGCCGGGAATCGAACCCGGGCCGCCTGCTTCGAAGTCAAGCATGCTAACACTACACCACAGCCCCCGAGTCTCATAGGCCCTAATTCTCATTTACAACAGTACAGTCATGGTTGAGCAAATGAACACACAAGTTCACAAGTGTTACCTTTACCTTTGTATAACTCCTTGGCCGATGTACCCTATGCTACAAATGCGCTGTACAAGTTCTTCTGCACGCTCCAGCGTGCGTACAAGTACTTTTACGCACGCTGCATCGCACGCACGCTGCTGCACTTGTACGGCACGCTAAATACTTAAAATCTCAGAAACCCGGCAATCGAACCAACACCATAAAAACAAACCAATTATAATTCAAGACATCTTAGCTACTGTTCATTAGCCATGGAGCGGTTGAGATTAAATTTAAATTAAATAAAAGATCACAAGATTAAATCCGTGCTTCTAAATACCTCAACTACAACTACTGCTAAAAAGCTAGCGAGAATCGTTCATATAAATGGTGATCAAACCGATCAATTACTTTTATGTATTTACATACCAACAATACAGTTATACACAATTCACTCCACTGTACAAATATGCACACATATTTGGATACACAAATCAAACATGATGGGGCTTTACCGAAAATCAGAGAGAATTAATTACCTACGTAGATTTACCTACTTTCATGTTATTACTTCTGAGACCAGATAAAGTTAGAAAATTTGACAAACAGCTGCACAAAAATACTGTTTGTTTGAGCTACGGTGAATTATTTCGCCTTGCGCGTGACAAAATGCAGAAAAGCAAAAACACAAGTGGTCATGAGCAGAAGGGCTGCACAGCCAGTGGATATGAAGAAACCCTGGCGATAAGTCCGGGCTGAGCCGGTACCGGCACCGGGAGGGGAGGGCTCCGGACCGGAGGAGTCACCCACCGGTCGCAGTTGCAGCGCCTCAATGGCCGGCACCGTTTGGCTCCAGAACATATGGCGACTGGCTAACGACGAATCTGTGCTCTGATTGGACGAAATGTGCTGGATGTTCAGACAAGGCCAATCATAATTTGTCCAATCACCGCCAGGGTGTCTGAAACAGACGCCAATTCCAATTGCAGGACTATGCCTAGTTTATAATCAGCAAAACTCCCTACCCTTTAATTTCTGACCTGAGTAGGTAACCTCCACTAAGCCAAACACAACAACACCTGTTCTGAGCACCCAATGGGTGAGATTTACAAAGCGCGTTTAGACTAAGTCTAAGTTAGACTGCGTTTAAACGCAGTCTAAGGCTCGGTTCATACTTACAGCCGTATGTCCGTTCAGCCGACAAAATGACGAAATAATGACGTCACATGCGCTGTCCACTGCACTAGGCTGCTAGTGACGTTATTTTGCAGACTGAACGGACATACGGCTGTAAGTATGAATCGACCCTTAGACTTAGACTGGGTCTAAGTTAAACGCGCTTTGTGAATCCCACCCAATGAATCTGTGTTCCCTTTAGCAATGAGAGCACCTGTGCTTGAGGAAGCTGACGATGGCGTCTGCGAGTTGTGCGGCAATGAGTTCATCTTGAGGACTGAGTCTCAGCTCCGACTTGCTCCCGTCCAATACCATCATCGTCCCCATCAGAAACGCCATGTCCAGGCCGTGGGGAGCGCCGACTTGAAACATTACACCAACAGGGGCTATTTTCAAACCAACAAATTAACATATAGTCCGAGCAGTGATAAGGGAACGTTGCCCAGTGAACGTTTTAGAAGCCTATTTGGGGGTTCTTCCAAATAGTCAACATTTCTCTCAAACGATCTATAAGCTATGCCAAACCATGGCAAGCCAACGTTAATAACTAAATTTGAACCTCCTTATATGCTGTAACTCTGATATCTCATTAATACTTGTCCTTCTGGTTGTAAAGTCCTGACTGATCCAGCCCTGGGCCTGGAGAGTGGTACTTTTCACCGTTTTATGGCCCTAGAGCGTCAGGGTGCCACCCCAAGAGATTACATCTGTGGAGTGGCCCATCCCCTCAAGGCAAGTGCCCATCAGGACCTGTGTTAGGCCCGGTTTACACAGACGTAGTTTTTACTTTTTACTTTTGCAATCTAGCCAATCAGAATGCTTCAACAGAAGCTCCGCCTATTGAGCTTCATTTTTGTAGGCTAGAATCTAGATTTGCTTTTTGACATACAAGTGCGCCTAAGCCAGCCAATTGGTTGCGACCTTCCTTAAATAAAAACCTGTGTGAACACTTTTGCAAAAGTAAAAAGTAAAAAGTAAAAAGTAAAAAGTAAAAAGTAAAAAGTAAAAAGTAAAAAGTAAAAAGTAAAAAGTAAAAAGTAAAAAGTAAAAAGTAAAAAGTAAAAAGTAAAAAGTAAAAAGTAAAAAGTAAAAAGTAAAAAGTAAAAAGTAAAAAGTAAAAAGTAAAAAGTAAAAAGTAAAAAGTAAAAAGTAAAAAGTAAAAAGTAAAAAGTAAAAAGTAAAAAGTAAAAAGTAAAAAGTAAAAAGTAAAAAGTAAAATGTAAAAAGTAAAAAGTAAAAAGTAAAAAGTAAAAAGTAAAAAGTAAACAGTAAAAAAGTAAAAAGTAAAAAGTAAAAAGTAAAAAGTAAAAAGTAAAAAGTAAAAAGTAAAAAGTAAAAAGTAAAAAGTAAAAAGTAAAAAGTAAAAAAGTAAAAAGTAAAAAGTAAAAAGTAAAAAGTAAAAAGTAAAAAGTAAAAAGTAAAAAGTAAAAAGTAAAAAGTAAAAAGTAAAAAGTAAAAAGTAAAAAGTAAAAAGTAAAAAGTAAAAAGTAAAAAGTAAAAAGTAAAAAGTAAAAAGTAAAAAGTAAAAAGTAAAAAGTAAAAAGTAAAAAGTAAAAAGTAAAAAGTAAAAAGTAAAAAGTAAAAAGTAAAAAGTAAACAGTAAAAAAGTAAAAAGTAAAAAGTAAAAAGTAAAAAGTAAAAAGTAAAAAGTAAAAAGTAAAAAGTAAAAAGTAAAAAGTTAAAGTAAAAAGTAAAAAGTAAAAAGTAAAAAGTAAAAAGTAAAAAGTAAAAAGTAAAAAGTAAAAAGTAAAAAGTAAAAAGTAAAAAATTAAAAAGTAAAAAGTAAAAAGTAAAAAGTAAAAAGTAAAAAGTAAAAAGTAAAAAGTAAAAAGTAAAAAGTAAAAAGTAAATAAAAGTAAGTCTGTGTGAACTGGACCTTAAGCCTCAAACGTGGGTATGTTTCAGCACATATGTTGGACATGAAGGAATATGAACTTCTGTTGACCTTTTTAACATAAGTAGGCTCACACATTTCGTCAACTCCGTATTTCTGAAAACGCTTTGACAACGGATCGTTGAAATGGTCGAAAACATAGACAAAGGCGTCCAAATTGTTTCTGCGATACAGTCCGGCCTCTGATAGGGTTGGAGACACGAAGCTAGCGTCAGATGCTATCTGAAATTGTTAAATTAAAATACACTTGGTTCACAGTTTAGAAAAGCCGTATTAATGTGAATATTATTTTAATAAATAAATTTATTGCAATTATGAAACACAGTAATATAGGTAATTACAATCATAGAGTCAATACGTAACTATGTATGTACAAATGTAAGCCCAAATGTTTTCATACCTACTTTGATTAATATGTTATAGGTTATGTCTTCTTTGAGCAGATATGTCTTGCCAAAATATTGATATGCAATAGCTTCTTTTATCTGAAACATAAGATTTATACTTTTCATTGTGCATCATTGTGTAACGGTCACCGAACTCCCAAAGGCGTTAACAGGCAAGCCATTCCAATAACTCGTAATAAAATAACACACTGTTTTGCGAAACGCCAAATTAAATAGTCTGAGCTTTTATCTCCATGTTTTGGCTGCATCTTCGAGAAGTCTGAGGTTACTGTAGCACTACGAAGTCTGTAACTGTTAAGCTAAGTTTTTTAGGAGTCTTTTTAGGTTTTGGTTTAGACTCAATGTTTCAGATTGAAGTTTAGACTTTAATACTTTTAACTATATTTTGTAGCTATGACGTGACAATTGCAAGATACATATGTGGTATATAGTATGTAAAGGATGTGGTAACGTCCATTCCGTCATTGATGTAGTTTAGCAGACAGACCAAAAAACTGGAGCAGCCAAACTTTTTGGTTTCACCTCACTCATACTCCTTCCTCTCTGTATGATACAATGTTTTGCTTGGATGTTGCATGAATGTAATCCAGGGCCCAACTGTGTACACACTTTCAACGGCCGTTGAATTCTTTAGGATCTACAATTGGTCCCTGGTCATGGGCATTTCATTCCGAAATTCCAATTGAATGAAAAACAGTTTAACAAGCACACAAGTGTACCTTTTATAGCTACCTACCTAAATATACCTTTTTGCTTTATAACAAAAAACAATATAACTTAATTACTCAGAATATTTTAACATCTTTGTTAAATAAATAAATGAATAAATTTAAAACGTCGCGTACCTGTTTAGGATACCTGTAGGCAACGTCCGGAACCAGATTCTTTAACGGATCCATTTTTGTCACACCTCGAGAATCTGCATGGCAATTTATGTAAGAATTTATGTATATAAACTAGCAATATAAAGTATTAAATAAAGTTAGTACGTCTAACGAAATGCCAGCAAAAGTTCAAACTCCTAAAGGCAGTTCAAAATTTTGGATTAACTGGATCAGATCAACTGAACTACCTACAATAACTCGACATAGAATTGTAGTATCTTTCCAAGAATTTGCAATTTATGCACTTGACACAGAGGAGCAACTGTGCTTAAGTTGAAAAAGACCTCTTGCTTCTGTGTTGAGTTATTCCAGTTAATTCAGTTAATCTAAATCCAGTTAATCAGAATTCGTGACTAGGCCCCTTGTTTCACATAAACATGAGCGTCATTTGAGCACGAACATATTTGGGGTCCCTTATTTATATTAATATTAATATTAAAAGTCCAAAGCACTATTAAAATAACGGTATACTCTACCGACCGCTGTATTTAATCCATGTGAGATAACCCAGGCACTCTGCGGAGGTGAGCCCGATGATAATGGGAACCCTGGCGCCTCGACCCAGCAGCCTGGCGGGGTAGTCCGGGACCACGCTCGCCCCCAGCATAAAGCTGTCTACCACCGGCGTGAAGTAGGTGTGCCCGAACATCGGATGATTCTCATTCTAAAGTGGAGTAAGAAGTGGATACCATGTGAGGCCTGAGTGTCGAAGAGTTGGATTTTGCCAAAAATAAGTGTGCCCGTCCGGGGATCGAACCCGGGGTCTATCGCACACTGAAAGAGAATCAATTCACTAGCCTAACGTGCCACGGCAAGTCAGAAGGTGTGTGGTCCTGGTCTCCACCCCGAGATCTCTGTTTTCATTTCGCGAAGTCCTGCTTTTTGTCTTGCGAAATTGTATTCGCACAGTTAGAGTGACTACCTACCCAGCCAGTGTAATTTAACGTTTGGAAAATTGACCAATCAGAAGTTACATAGAAATTTGAGATTCTGAATATAGTAAAAACGTGCATAACTAATTACTTGGTTGTGAGTAAGCCTTTTTGGCCGTAAAACTTTTTCAACGGATGCATAATTTGATAGCTCTGGATGGCTGATTTTCTACAATTTGACAGAAAGGTGATACTTGAACTTAGTTTTAACCAGACTTACCTGTGTAAAAAGCTATAATAGGCTACGGTCAAGAGGGTTCCCAGTTTCGACTTAGCTGCAATAAGGGGGTATTGTGTTATTCAGTCGGTGATACAAAAAAATGAAATCTATCATTAATTATGAAAATAAGGATAGTATAATACATTTAATTATTTTCAATATCACGATTCATACTTACAACCATATGTCATTTCATCCAGCGAAATTAATTGTTAAATTCAGCTAGTGGCGTGCTCTGTTTGTAATTTTACCGGCTGAACGGAGATACAAGTGTAAATATTGTATGCATGAACCCTCACAATTGGAATATGATTGAGCACGCCAGCAGCCTTGATATCGTCGAGCGCCAGGAATCACCAGGCGGCCAACAAGTGCTCGAGGGAGGCGTTGTGGCGCAGACAATGGAGCATGGCGGGCAGGGGAGAGGGGGGGTCGGGATAGCACTCGGTCAGGCGCAGAAGGGTGTGGGAGTTGAGGTCGGTGTTGCGACTGCGCACGGCCCACGGGGACAGGGACGACCCACTGCTCACCACCACGCCACTCACAAGACCTGAAACATGCACAAGCCAGAATCAGTGGAATGCATAAAGGCAGTCTTAGCTCAGTCTAGCTAAAATACAGCCTAAGCGAACAATAATAAGTCTTGTCCCTCTCATTTGGTCTCGGAGCAATTTCAGGATAACTACCGGACCGAATAAGACGAGTGATTGCATTAAAGTGTTGGGGTTAGATCCAGCTGATACGAAAAGAATCAAAATTATTTCTTCACAGCAGCTGACCATATTTTATCCTCATACTTCTAATTGTGACCTACCTACCTGTACCTATGGACAAATAAAAGCTAAAGGACACCCGTTTATTTATACATAAACAAAAATTTAGATCAACTATTGGAAAAGTTCTGTAGCTAAAAACGTCTAATGCTCAGCACAAGATCTAGACTAGTAAGCGTCTATTTGTAACAGTTTTTGTACGCCTTACTGGCACAGGCACAGACAAATATGAACCAGTCTTAAAATTGGACCATAAAATGAGAAACCTGACATAAAACGGTGGCAATTAGCTTTAGCCGACTGTTTTGATTTAAATTACACTGAAAGGTACTCAATTCATACTTTCGTCCGTATGTCCGTTCAGCCGGCAGAATGACGTCACTAGCAGCCTAGTGTAGTGGATCAGCCAGCGCATGTGACGTCATTATCTCGTCATTTTGTCGGCAGAATGGACATACGGACGAAAGTATGAATTGAGCCTAAAAACAATAAGTTCTCAAAGCCGGGGAAAGACTGTGAAATGGGTCGGTTTTGTGGCAAAATTTCTAATAATTTACCTCTGGTTTGGTCTGAGGCGGCGAGCAGACTAACAGACGCCCCACCGGCGCTCTCGCCAAAAAGAGTGACCTGATGTCGATCGCCCCCGAAGTGATGGATGTTGTCGTGCACCCAACGCAAGGCTGCCAACTGGTCTAGCAGGCCGAAGTTACCGGGACAGTCTTTGCTCATCAGGCTGAGGAAACCTGCAATAAACAACACCAAGCAAAAATGGATGAAACTATGGGGGGCTCGGTCACGTGTCCCCCAACCAAACCCCAGCTGGAATCTGTTTGTATAGCTTGTAGTCTTAGGGCCGATTCATAAAGTGGGTTAAACGGACTAGATTAAAATTTGTTTCGCCAATAACTCATGACATTGTTTATTAATTCATACTAAATTTGCGATAAAAATTATTTGTAACACCTCCCGCTTGTGCACAAAATTTTATAAGTCTACCTCAACATCGAGATAAGTTATTAAGCAGACAAATTTCAATCTAATCCGTTTAATACATTTTAGAAATTGTCTCTTAGTTAACAGCCAGAAAGCGGACACTTGTGATTGCTAACCTAGTGGTCCTAATCGATAATTGAGGGTGACAACAATGACCCCTCTGGACACGAATGACTTGAGGATGCCGCTCTCTGGAAACATCTGCATGCCCCCCACCTGGTACGACCCCCCGTGCACCCACACCAGCACCGGCAGTCGATCACTGCTCCCCGCCTCTGCCTGAAACAAACACACAAACAAGGTGGTCAGAATGGCAATTGGTCTATTTGAAGTCATCAGCTCCCGTCTCTAAGGGTCGATTCATACTTGCAGCCGTATGCCGTTCAGCTTGCACATTGACACCATAGTCTGGCCAATCACTGGTGAGAGGTGACGTGATTATTTCGTTATTTTGCCGGCTGACCATCATAACAGTATGAATCGACCCTCAACTTCTCAAGACAAGTCCGCATAAACCAATGCAGCGATAGATGAGAGTGACTACCAATCGTCAACAGTGAGTCAACATAACACACAAGCAAGAAACCATTCAAGATAAGGGAAATAATTGTCTTAATCATCCCAAGCCTTAGTATTGTAGCAGAGTGAAGTGTGTGTCCTACGTAATGGGGTGTGAATATGTTGAGGTAGAGACAGTCTTCGCTTTGTGCCCTTTGTTGGATGTGGGTGTCGTGGAACCAAAACTGGACACACCACGCCGGCTGTTGGGTCGCGTTTCGAACCCCCTTCCACGACGCTGGTGACTCCGGCTTCTAAAACAACAAATCTCACAGCTGAGGTTTGGCTAATGCGTTACGTGACACTGCCATGGTTGTCTTTAGAAGCTGTTGGTGAGTTGTACAAGTCTTACAATCGGAATAACAAACGTCATGCATAAATTAATTACGAATCAGCACAACTGTTAAACAGACAAATTTGTAACACTTAATAGGACCCAGGGAACTTGTCAAACCATTGCCCCCTTTCACCTACATACCTATCGAACTCGCGGGAAAAACGAGAATTCGAGCCATCAGTCAGAATACATATGTACATGGTCCTGGCATCTGATTGGACAAGTGACAAAACAGGCCGACCACGCATTGGTCGATCAGTCAGTGAGTTCACATGATGTTCCTCACATGAAAGTTGGTGTCACAGAGGGAATCTCCCAAATCAATGTGCACCAGGTTAATACAATTCATGATTTTTCTGTCAAAAACTCTTCGTTACACTTTTAATATAGGTATAGTTTTTGTATTATTTATTTAATACTAGTTAGTCATTACTTACTTACTTAATCAGGACTTACACTGAATCGCAATTGTGCAATTGGAGGAGCAGCATAGGGTATTCCATAGAAAGCCAGTGCCTCCCCGTGAGAGTTGTTCAAAAAGACCCCGCGCACCAATCCGAATCTGGTTTCTCGCAACGGCCCCAGCAAATCCGATTGGTCATTGGCAATACTCCCGAGCAATGAGCTGACCAATAAAATCACTGATAAATACGCCATTTAAGCTGCTTTCAACTGGAGTTCAAAGTCATTGTGATGGCCATTTGTAGTTGGCTAACTTGTATGCTTCAATATTGCCAACAATTCACAAAGTAATGTTTAAGATGTGATAACAGGTAATTCCTGCAAACATCATGACTGTTACCAACAGTGCGTAAGCCATTAAAGGGCCAATCCTTAACATGGATTAAACGGAATAGATTAAAATTTGTTTGCCTAATAACTTATCTCTTGAGATAAGCGTAAAAAATTTTGTGCACAAGCGGGAGGTGCTACAAATAATTGCTATCGTAAATTTTGTATGAATTCATAAACGATGTCATAAGTAACAAATTTTAATCTAATCCATTTAATCCATTATAAGAATTGGCCCAAAACTGACCAAAAAATGTTGAACACTCAGACAAAATATGACAGAGTTATCAACATACCGGCATATGAAAAACTACAGTTGATTTGAATGATTAAGTGGACCTATGTAGTTTTTTGTTGTGAACCTCTTTCTTTTGTTACATTTTTTCTCTGTCATTTTTTTGCCCAGTAGAAACCAAGTATTTTGCATTGGAGCTTTTGGAAGTGCCACATTACGTCTGAAAGTTAAGTTATTCCCTAAATGTTATACCTTTGTAGAGGCCTAAGTTCACTCAAATGCGCAACAATCATTCCAATTCAAGACTGCCATTTAGACTTGCAAATTAAACATAAAAGTTTACAGTTTTTGCATTAATGCAGCATAAACAAAAAGCATAGTTTTGGAAGCGCATATAAAACCCAGTAAAACGTCCAACAGTAGCTAGACGCAACGCACTCTAACGCACAACTCATTACGTAACGTGCAGACCTCCATTGCAATTTTTAACGATTTTTCCCTGGCAAGTTTTGAGTCTAGATTCCAACTTAAGACCCAATCAATCATAACAGCTGAAATATTCCAGGTTACAAATTTGCTGAAATTTTCCAGCAACAATTGTCTGGGGTATTTAGAGGCAATTAGGTAATGTCACTGAAACGCCTCAAACTGGTCATTTCAAAGAGTTCCTTTATTCAAGTGCTATTTACTTAATACAACACTTGTTTGCTTCTTAACTTTTCTCAAAGTTGCGGTGGTGTGATTAAAGTTTCGGCGAGGCTTCAGTGCCCATGCCTGCCCCGTAGGTATCCTAGCTTGAATCTACTCTGACCCAAAGTTTTGTGAAAGTGTGACTAACACAAAAGTTACTTCCAGTTTGGTATATGGCCCTGACTTTAAGCCAAACCTGCAGTGCAGCAAGTGAGACCAGAAAAAATCCTTCGAAAGCCTTTTTTATGAATGAGTGTACCAGTTGCCATTAGGGCAAACCAAGAATTCATGCCCGCTTCCCACTGCAAATTTAAGGTCTAAGGCTTATGGTTTAAGGTTTATGATTTAAGGTTTACGGTTTTACGTTTCATTCAACAAACCTTAAACTTATGCAGTGGGAATGTGCAATATAGGTATATGCTCAAATCATGTTCTACGTTAAACCTTAAACCTTAAACCTTGCAACAGTAATAATAAAACCATCTGAAAATATTTAGGAATACACTTTCAAACTATCTGTAAATTAGGTCAACGATAAAAAGGAAAATGGAAACCATTGCAAAGTGCAACAAAAATTCTCAAAAAACCAGTCTTCTTTTTTCATTTTCTGACATCAAACCAACAACCCTATATTTGAGCCGTGAACTGTGGCGCAATAAAACTTGGACAGATAAGTTTATCCAATATTGCCCTGTGGCCACGGTTCAATTGCTTAAATTTGTTTATATTCCAATAAACGTCGTTATGTAGCAAAACTTCAAAACGTCAGAACCCCTTGAAGGGGTGAAAAAACTTCAGGTTTGTTTTAGGAACAAAAATGCTGGGAACACTTGAAAAATTGCAAACTGCTTTCCAGAGTAAATATTTTTAGACAGTTGTGGGCAAATTTTGACGGTTTCTTGTTCCGTTTTCCAAAGAAAAAAAACTGATAAGAATGGAAAATTATTCACCAACAAAACGGCCTTTTCAGTGAACCTAGCTTCTTTTCAAACTGAGTTTTCCTTACTCCGCCAAAATGTCCGGTCTGAATAAGTCAATTTTCTAAACATTGTTAGCAGAAAATTGGGTAACAAAAAGAATTCTGAAATGCTAGACGAGCTGCCGCTTGCACCAATATTCTCCAGTTACTCTTATTCTTTAGTCGTATTGAACTTTGTCTGTTTAGTATGAAAAAACCATTAAATTATGGAAGAAACGAAAAACTATACACATACAGTATTTTAGTTACATCACATAGAGTTAGTTATATGGACTAAATTTGCATATGTAATGTAAAAGTAATGTAAATTAAAAAAATTTATTACATTTTAGTCTGATTCTTAAACACTAGTTGGTTTGTTTACTCATTCCATCTGACTGAAATTGCTAAAGTTAGTTTAAGAATCGCATTTTAATCATGATATATGTATACCTATTCAATAGATTAGTCAGAAAAGCATTAACGGCGACAGAATTAGTTGTAAGTAAAAATACTCTCGACTGAGCTATTTTATTTTTGAGCAAACCAGCGATATGGACACTGAAAAAGTAAATATAGAGTATAACAAGCAAAAGTTTACTGCAAAAGTATGTAATCCAGTCAGTGAGAAGCGTGAACAGTTGACAACATTAGTGAAAGGCTTCACCAGGAAAGCTACCACCTCCCTTCACCATTTTACTCACATTTTACTACCACATGGTGAATAAAACGCAATTTTTTCCAGACTCAGACTTCCATTTATTTTATTTTTTTATTTTTTCTATGGAAGTGTGGCGACTCGCGAGGTCCTCATTTAGTCTCAACTTTTTTCTGAGAACACTGCCAAGGACTGATACGCTTCACTCGTGCTCAACCCAGCCGCGGCAAGGAGCTGCTCCACTGCAATGTTACCACGTCGATAATTCTCCATATATGCAATTTACTACTACTCTACCCATGCCACTCAAGGGATTATAACAACCCGACAACACATACCTAACGCTACCTGACTCAACAATCAACAGGTCTCTGTTGTGTTGAAATTAGTTGCGCTAAAACCGTGGTTTAAGAAAATTTACAACGAATCAGGCTATATTAGGTAATGAAATTATGTGCAAATCATTAACGTATGTTCGTAAAACCATGGTTTAGTAAAACCACCTACGTGAATTCCACCTTATGATCTTCAGGGCATTATAGGATTTATAGAAACAAGCCCAATCTGCGGCAAAAACCTTCAGTAAGCATTAAGCAACACTTTCAAGTAAGCTGACCAGTGGGTCAGCTAAAACCTGTTGTGCACCAATTATTTTACTTCAAATTGTGTAATATAAAAGATTGGCGTAGTTTTTTTTCCAGCAAACTGTGTATGCAAAATATTGAAGGTGTTTTTCCCCTACAACAAATTGTGTAAAAACAAGCTAAAAGTCTCTCAAACGAAAAAATGATGTACATATATATAACACCATTCTAATTCAAAAGTCATAAGCTATGTACGTCTTTTGATTAAGGAGTTTATTAAATCAATTTCTAGTCTGCAGGTATCTGTCAAAGAAAAGAATAAAACTATATCAATGAAACGCAGCGATCAACTTTGGAAAAGTACTTTGGAAAAGAAAAGTGTGAACGCATCGCGTTCATAGGCTAAGGCCAACATGAAATGCCTTGAATAACTAACGAAAAGTGAAATGCTTATGATGCATATTTATTTCTAGTTTCTGGTAAAATAAATATAAGGCATATAAAACAACTTATTAAAAACTGCAAATTTAGAATAAATTGAAAAAAGTTGCCGAAACCCGGGATCGAACCAGGAACCTTTAGATTTTCAATCTAACGCACTCCCAACTGTGCTATTTCGTCTTGCTAATAATCGTTAAGGTCAACATGACAACTGGTGCTCCGTCATTACAAACGTAAGATAACATCAACAGCCTTATTAAGATTTTGGTCATCGAGAATCATTTTGTTGATCAATATATATTTTTAGAATTTAAGTTGAAATAAGTTTAGTGTAGCAATGTTTGCTGAGTTATTAATACTGAAAGCTTGAGTCTGATGCACTGGTCCACTAAAATCCTTCAGTTATTGAGATTAATTTGTAGGAACCGGTTGGTTCAGATGGCAGCGCTTTGGATTCATAATCTGAGGACAGATGGTTCGATTCCGTCTCTTAATTAACTTTTTTGAAGCTGCAAATTCCATCAATGATAGCTGTGTTCTACTGACCTACCAGCATTTCAGTGTAATTTAACACTGTAATTCTAGGTGACACACGCACATACTTATTTGAGCTGAAGTAAAACATGCATACAGACTAATTTCTTGCACAGTTTAGTGTTATAACGCCAAAATCAAAATTAAAGACCTGTTGTGCTGTGGCACAACAGTAAAAACTTACAAAAGTACAAAAAAAATACAAAATTTTCATTGCGCGAGCTCAAAAATGAGCACTTAGAAGCTACATATGTAGTAGGTATTTACTAAAGCTGCTACCAGAACTGAAATTGATTTCAGATTTACAAAACGACATTCAGATTAAATTCAGGGCATAATGGCAAAATATGGTTTTAAAAAATCACTAGTTTTTCCCATTTTTAGCTACCTTTAAAGCTAAAAATATAAAAAATTTTGCGGTTTTTGCGGTAATTTCCGCGGTAATTACCGCAAAATTTTGCGGTAACCGCGGTAACAAAACGTCTGCGGTTACCGCAACCAAAATTTAACTGCAAATTTTGGTCTCAAATGGAACTTTTTGGGTCTATAAAGGCTATTTGTGTGCCTATAAAGTTGTCACCTAGTCAGTCGTCACCTTAAATGGACAAAAACTAGCCTTAATTATTTAGCTGGAGCCGTTACCGCGGTATTACCACAAATTGCGGTAACCGCGGTAATACAACGTTTACTGTTACCGTAACGACGTTTTACATATTCGTTAACGCAATTTTGTTTCAAATTTAACATTTTGGGACTCTAAAGGCTAACTACATATGCTAACTATACTTAATTATGCGGCTAACTGTGGCCTCATGGGTCACTTCTTTGAACAGAAAAGACGAATCTTCATCTTTATACAAATTGTTGTGAGTGTGAAGAAACAGAGTCGTATCCTTACCAGACATAAACAACGTCAAGATAACCTAGTGGGTTTTTAATTCAAGAGCATGTAAAAAGTCCCGGGTCTATGGGAAAGCAACAAGCCAATGTAACTCTGAAAAGTAACAGTTCGTACCCCAGCGGCCAGAACGGCCAGCAGATCACCGCTTATGGTAGCACTGGTGATGATTGATTTTGGTCTGTGTTGATTGTACTATTTTAGCATGTATGCGCTTTTTATCAACATTGTGCAAAGTACAAAACAACATACATCCAGATAACCCACAGTATTGCCCTTTCAGTTATTAAAACTGGGGACAAATTTCAATCTCAACATTAAAGACAAAATTTTGGCAATTTCAACAATATTTAAAGACAAGTATAAAACATAAGTCGCACGGCACTGTTCAAAAAAAGAAGAAACAAACAAATATTTAAAATATTAGTCTTTTGTTCGCAAAACGGTGATTAAGCACTGTTTTTAACTAAAAATCACACTTAGGTCCCCTATTATTGCTTCAAATTTGTGCGGTAACCGCGGTAACAGGCAAGTTGCGGTAACCGCACTTGCCGCGCGGTAACGGGCTCATTACCGCATACCGCAAAATTGCGGTTACCGCAGCGGTAACCGCGGTAACCGCAGTACCCCCCCCCCTATTTCTTATCCCGCTTGCGCTACAACTCTAACCACAGTACACTACATAGCTATAAATCAAGCAGTTTTATTTATCTGTTTACTGATAAACTGATTACAACATTAGCCAACATATCAACAAAGAGGGCTAAAAATTGACAACAGATTACATAGTTACAGGCACAGAGCATGGTCAGTTGCACAAAACTAAAAAACTGGTATCACATTTCGACAAAGAATTAGCCAGTTGTAGGCCTCAGGCTTAACATTCGGCAAAGTACATACAGTAGTTGCTAACTTGACATCATAAGACTACATTTACTTATATCATACCTGTCTTGAAATAACAGTGCAATAACTAAGTGCACGCTGCTAGATTCACAGCGTGCCTTATAAGTTAGTTATAGCACTGCTGTAGGCGTGCATCTTAGTTATTGCACTGTTATTTCAAAACAGTCATAACATAAGTACATTATAATACTTTGTAGCGTGCACTCAGCAATTATTTGCACTGGCACGTGAAGCCCGCGTGCATAAACTCGTGCGCTTGGAGCTTCACGTAACAGTGCGTATAAATTACTGAGTGCACTCTACATCGTGCTGTAACCTACACTAAAACTACCGCATTAAACGGACTCAAATTTTTAATCAGACTAAACCGAATCAACTATGCACAGTAATGCAAGCGTTAGCAATTTGGCATGCGTGTTAGCTCAATGGTAGTTTAAGGCCTATTCACACGAGGGCGCATTTTTCTCCATGGCGTACGCCGTGGCGCATTACATGGCGTACGCCATGGCGCATGAGCGGGCGCACACGCACACTTGCATACTGCATTGTGTGAAAATGGAATGCTCATGCGCCTTCGTGTGAATAGGCCTTTACAAATCGTTTCGACGCAGTTACCATATTTTAACTCGTTTAGTCCGTTTAGACTAAAATCCGTTTAATCCTGCAAAAAAGGGCAACAAAGTTTCGTTACAGTATGCTAACACTGTTCGAATCTGCAGCGAATACCTACACTTACCTAAATCTAAAGTCTGACAAAAACAGATGCTCCACTTATTTTTTTAGTGGCATGATCTGCGACTACTTGCTGTACTGTTGATGGCCAAAATCTATTCTTTTCGTAACGAAATCACATGTTTAGTTTTCTCAAGTGGTGCAACTAGCAACTATTTTTGATAGACTTTAGTCCGCTAAATTCAACTTAGGACACGGCCCGCACATTTAATAGCATTTCGCACAGCATTATATATTTATATACCTCAACTAATTACCTACAAAATCTGATTGAATCTGTTACCTTACATCACATTAAGTGAATTTCAAGCGAATAAATCAACATCAGTTATGTAACACCATTGCAATAGTTTATATAGGTACCACTAAAAAGGTTAGAAAACATAAAAATAGTCACCCAATTGGTAAAAAATTAGCTAATTGAATCGAAATTCGCGTTTTTTAATATTCGCAAAAAAAGTCATTAAAATAATATACCTACAACAAAATTTGTAAACACTTCAGCCAATATGGGGTTTTATTACAAAGCAATTAAGTACACTGACAGATAAAAAATGAGTCAAAAATCACAACAAAAACAATCATATATAATAACAAAAAACTGCCTTATAACTTGCACAACTTTCAAGCTTAAGGGGGGGGGGCTACCCAGGTCAAAAATCAAAGTTCTCCAATTTTGCTTATTTTCACATATATTACTCCCCCAAGGCACTTCTACCTCAGATAAAAACAATTAAGCTTGACGGTGCACTTTTGGTTTAGTACGTTTGTCAGTGTATTTACATAGGCAAAACTACGCCAAAAAGCCTAAAAGTAGCCCTCAGTTGGACAGTTCTAGCACAAACCACATCAAGCCAATCAGGCTGAAACTTGGCATAGTAGTAGCCCACATGTAAGCGCAAAATCGTATGATCCGGATTTTTTATATGTATTTTTAATTTTAATATCGAGGACGAAAGGTGAAAAAATGGCCGTTTTTTGAGCCCGCCAAATTTGAGCGATTTTACATTTAGCGTCACAGCTCAGGCCATGGGCAAAAATTTTAAAAAAAGGATCATAGAGGTTGAGATATGACGTTAGGCTATCGAATCAGGTAAAAATCAGCTTCGTCCGTGTTAACAAAAATTTCGAGTAAAGGGACGCTTTGCAACCACAAAAAACTTTTTTGCGCCTATGATTTATACGTAAAATTGAAGTTTTGGGAGCCCCTAGTAAAAAATTGGCAAAAGCATTGGTTTTAGTTTGTTACGCCTTCCCTGGGGCTACATTGTGTGCAAATTTGAAGCGAATCGGAGAAGCTAAAATTTTCACTTTTTTCAGGTAGCCCCCTTAAGTTTTAACTTTTCTGCCATATATTCATAAAAACCGGAATTTCCAAAAACATAAACAGCAGCAACCGGGTTTTGGATTTTCTCCACACTCCACTGTTTTATTTTTTACGCTCTTCAACTGAAAAACAAATATACTAAAATAGCCTGAATATAGTCTTTTAACGCATATACAGCCCCTCTAACACAAGTTAACCAGTGCTGACGTTTCACTCAGTCTGGCTACTAACGCAACCGACAGGCGTCACGCGTTAGTCAACTGCACAAACACAAATGAGTCAATTTTGGAAGGTCCCTAGCACAACCTACTAGCAGCTAAGTAAGCACTCATTCATACTTTAAACTCAGCAAAGTACATAAGCCATGTACCACTTCACTGCACTGAGTAAAGTACACATATATAGTGGCATAACAAAATATGTGATCTCATTTTGTAAAACTATCGCTTACTGCTTGACTAGAAAAAGTTTCATAATCATATGTTATCAACTTTCACAATGTCATCATAATATCATATCTTCACTACCTGATATAAACTTCAGAACTTGAAAAAACTTATTTGAACCTTTCCAAATGACCAAACACACAGCAATGATTTAGCAATAATTGAAGAATGTTGCTTTAAGCTCGGTTTATAGCCATGCTTATTTCTGACCCCAAGCATTTTTAGACAACACTATTAAACCAAATGTGGTCACTTTTTACACGAACGAAATTGAGGTTAACTCCAGTGCTTATGCATATCAATAGCAAAAAAGATCGTTCTTTTTCCAAGCAGCAGTCTAAAACGTATGTCTTCAGTCTTCAGAGAAACCAGGCCTTAAAAACAATAGCAAACATAGTCACATAATATTCTACAAACTTAACATAATATGCAACATGATTAAATTAAATGACTAAAAAATATCAACAATGTTGTTCAAAATCAGATTTAGGCTTAGGTTTAGGTTAACACAGCACAATATGATGAAATTGGGGAGTTAACCGCGTAATCTTGAAGTGGATTAAGTTACACTAACTCACATTAATCTAGTGCAATCTTGAAGTGGATTAAAAGTTACACTAACTCACATTAATCTAGTGCAATCTTGAAGTGGATTAAGTTACACTAACTCACATTAATCTAGTGCAATCTTGAAGTGGATTAAGTTACACTTCAATTAATCTAGTGCAATCTTGAAGTGGATTAAGTTACACTAACTCACATTAATCTAGTGCAATCTTGAAGTGGATTAAGTTACACTAACTCACATTAATCTAGTGCAATCTTGAAGTGGATTAAGTTACACTAACTCACATTAATCTAGTGCAATCTTGAAGTGGATTAAGTTACACTAACTCACATTAATCTAGTGCAATCTTAACGAACTAAAGCTCAATCTCTAAGATGCTAAATCCAATTTTGAATGAATTAATTATATATAATTTTTTTTATTTTATTTTAATAATATTATAATTTTTTTTTTTTTTTTTTTTGCTTAATTACAAATTCATGTCCTGCAAAACTGTCGAAAACGTTACTACCACCTTAAAGGGCAATAGACAAATAGGCTGTTTCATAAATACCAGTAAATGGGTTGAATTAATACGATTAATTTAATTAGGCCAACAATTCATCAGAATCAGCAAAACGTTCATACTATTTGACAGCAGTTCTGCATTTGCTTGCCAACGAGAAAGTCATTATCACCGTCAGTATGCACTAAACGTTCAATAGCCTACTGCAGTCTGACAAAAAATAGTTGCGCCACTTACTTATTTTAGTGGCATGACTTCTGCGACGACTTGCTGTACTCTCGATAGTCAAAATCTATTCTTTTCGCAATGAAATCACATGTTCCGTTTTCTCAAGTGGTGCAACTATTTTTGTCAGACTTTAGTACTACCAATTTGAGTCATGACTCATGAGTGACCCAGCATAGGTTAAGCCTGAACGAGAACAAGACATTAAGTAGGTATAATGGGAGCAAAGATCATAAAAGCCCAACTGCCAGCTATTTACAAAATAAGCATTTAGACAGAGCAAAGCCTAGTTCATGCCTCTTGTCCAAAACATTTGTCCCTAAAGCTTCACACGGAACCTTGGACATTATTAACACCTTAAGGTTCCAGCGACAACTGTGTGAAAAACAATTTGCTTACGGACAAACGCACACACTTACGGACAAGTATGAAAAAGGTCTCAGCAAAAGACTTAGCACCAGTGAACTGGATTAAACAAAATATGCGCCTAAGCCCGTCTTTTAGAATGACTGAGCGCATAAAAGAATTTGACTAGTTTAAGTAAGTTAACAGTAAGCCAGTTTGTAATTTAGTGTTAGTTGCAGTATCTAGTGTTAGTGGTAGTTTCTTTCAATGAAACTTTAAATCAAGTTAATCTTATGAAAATCAACTCGTGAACAACCTGCAGTCAAAACACTGCTATAGAACTTGGTGCAGCAAAGTAAATCCAAGTTTTAGGCAAACATTCAAACCCATGAAACTGCAAAGACCACGTTCAACACTGGACTAAATATTTTTACATAGCTTGAGTAAATATATTAAAATAACATGCATAGTACACAAGGCAGCTCTCTTCTGATTAAACTAGAATCCGCATGAGGGAATTGGCATTTGGCCAGTTTCACGAATGCGGGTGGTACGTCCCGCAAATTTTAGTATTCATCAAAAACATTTTTTTTCAATCAAATGAAAAAGATTTTCAAAAAAAGTTTGTGAAATTTTAAAAAAAACACGTGAAATATCAGACAAAGTTGTATCATTCCGATAAAGTTGACCAAACAATGTGGACACATTACAAATCCAGAAAATATAAGCTTTAAGCAATAACCATAGACGCTTATCTCCAAACATGCTTATATTCTATAAACTTTTAGATAGCAAAAATGCTTAAAATTTTGACCCAACGTGTAATAAAAGTCATTCAATCAAACTTATAGCTAAATTATTTTAGTAATTTATGAATGTGGGAGTTTAACCGAAGCAGCTTGAATGCGGAAGCCATAAGCAGCAGCAGCACTGGCAGCGGGCACCGGGAGGGGACGGCACGGGAGGAACTAGTGCCGGAGCTCAACGTAGTTGGCCGGGAAGAGACCGCACTGCCCGCCACACTCGCCGCGCCACCAACCCTCGTCGATCTGAAAAAACAAACTAATCACACATGTGGGATGGGGAGGGGGACCCTTCCCACAAATCGAGAAACCGGAAGGGGTGGGAAGTCCCCAAAATTTGGGCAAAATTTGGAAAAAATGGCACTTTTTTGCGAAAATTTTACAAAATTTTGCAAATTTTAGGGTATTTTTGGTCGACCATGGGGGGGGAGCGTCCCCAAAAATTGGCCGAAGACCCCCCCCAAAATTTTGACCCCGTTACATGTATGACGCCAATGGTAAAGGTAAAATGGTGTCAGCTAAGGATATATACGTAGTCCAGTTCTAATTGTTGTATAGATTTACATGGTTTATCTTTACTTTATTTATCCCAAAGCATATCACCATTACCTGTGGGTGAGGTCATCCTCACTTCATGACGGCTAATTCTCAGGGAGATAGCTGGCTACCAGAGCAGGTCACGAAATAACCCTCAAGTAGAAGGACCTGCAATTTCCAACCGTTTTTTGCTTACTTATTTTTTGTTATTTTCTGCCCAGTGAGAACACAGACCTCAGTACGCGTTTAAAAAACCACAATATGAGTGCAGCTTTACCATTTCAATGTTAGTGATTACGTCATCTGGCTCAAAGCTGATTTCGTCGGTGTCACCTGAAAAAGCAACACACCACATTTTCATTTCCACTGGAGTGAAAAACAGCTAAGTCTTCAACAACCAACAAGGAGCTACCGTATAAGACCTTTCGTTTCCCTTAGCTACCGTATAAGACCTTTCGTTCTCCTTAGCTACCGTATAAGACCTTTCGCTTCCCTTAGCTACCGTATAAGACCTTTCGTTTTTTTTTTTTTTTTTTTTTTTTTCTTTTCTTTCTCTTATAATTCGTTTTCCTTAGCTACCGTATAAGACCTTTCGTTTTCCTTAGCTATCGTATAAGACCGTATCAGCCATGCCCTAGCTGTCCTTTACGTATAACCGTAAAGACCTTTGGCTTCCCTTAGCTAGTCGATGCCTCCTAGCTACAGTTTTAAGCCCGGTTCATTTGTCTAAGAACAAAGGGGCAGGGATAGGGAACATTTTTGGTCAATCGCAGGAAGAATAAGAAGCGTGGGTACTTTTTTATAGAGGTGGGAGGAGTTTTTAGAGAAAAATAAATTTGGGGTTTTTTTTTTGGGGGGGAAAAACAAAGGGGGAGGGGGAGGGGGAGGGAGGGGGGGGGTATTTTTTTTTTTGCCACAAGAGGGGGTGGCCCCCTTCTCTTTTTCTTTCCCCGCCATGCCCTAGCTGTCCTTTACGTAAACCGTCGTCCCCTAGTCGATGCCTCCTAGCTACAGGGGGGAGGGGTAGTCCTACCAGCTTGATAGTCATATAAGGCCGTGGCCGTGAGACCAGTGTGAGCCATGGGGTGCGCCGGCGGGGCCAAGGGGTGGCTGTCGGTTCCCGGTGCGGAGGCGGGAGGAGGCACCGGTTCCGGTTCCGGCTCCGGTTCATAGATGGACTCCTGGGGGAGGGAGGGGGGCACGGAGGCCTGGGGGACCGGGGGGATGGCCTCGGGCACGTAGCGGAAAGGAGGGGGCTGGGGGGTCTCCTCGGTGGGCACCGTAGGAGGGGGCACCGAGGGGGCGGGGGGTGCCGGGGAGTCGAGGCTCTCTGATGGCTGAAACACAAGGTCTCACTTTAGTTAACTGATTGATTCAACATACGACATTTGGCAGCATCTTACGGGCAACTATTTTTTACCACCTCTCACAGCCACTGCATTCTTGCGGTAAAATTCAGGCTGTCCTCACCAGAAATACGAGCTCGCGAGGGAACACCAGATGCATACTCAAACAAAAGTAAACTAGTCGGGTAGCTACAACGGGTTGCTGACGTAGGCTGAGGACCCTCTATTCTAGACAAAGGACCTTCTTCGCGGTGGACCCCCTATTCGTGTTCAGGAGCTCAAATTACCCCTAGAAACATCAAAATCTCAATTTCGATTTCGAAAATATGACCCCTATGGCCCCCTGAAGCATGGTACCATGGGGAGGGGGGGGCTTGGCGGGGTCCACGAGGGTTCTAGGCAAAAATTGACCCCAGATTCGTGTTCAGGGGGCCAAATTACCCATAACATCAATATCTCAATTTCGAAAAATTTACCCCTAGGACCCCTGGCTGGACCCCCTAGGGGGTACTCTGAGGGGGTCATACGAGGGTCCAGGGAGGTCCTAACCACAAATGGACCTCAGATTCGTGATCAGGAGCTCAAACTACCCCCAGACAGATGAAAATCTCAATTTCGAAAATTTGACCCCTGAGGAACCCCTCATTTTTTGGGGGTCATGCGACCCGGCCCCCCGTGAGGTCACGGGGTCACCAAGGTGGGTGGCATAATCACTCAAGGGGGGGACCCTTCCACCAAAGTTTGGTCCATATCCATAAAGTATTACATCAAAAAAAGCGGTTTCAAAAAACGGCTAACAATCAAAAAATGGTCACATGAAGGACTAAAAATAATATTTAATAATGACAGACATTTCAGATACAAAAGGGTTGCCTTTGCTTCGCAACTGGTCGGCAACCCAACAAATTAACCTATAATATATGTGAACGTGAGGGATGTGCGAGTATGCACCTGGTGTCCGAGAGAAAACGCAACGGGACGCAAAGCCGCTCTAGCAGCAGCACGGGCCAGCTTGCCTTCCTGCTGGCAACTAAAGCCAAAAAAATTAAAAGTTGTAACTTTAGAAACTTATTAGAACCAATAAAGATGGTAATATTAAGTGGCCAAATATCACCAAGACAGTAATATAAAGATGTCAAAACGCAGGCAAGGCACCATCTGTTCCAGCCGGCAATGCAGTTAGTCTACTATTATGACCGACCTGTGGTTGAGTCTCCTGGTGTGGCGGAGTGGGTTCCGGCGGCCCCTCCTCGTCCCCCCTGGGCGCCCCCAGCTGCACCGCTCCGGGCATCGCCACCCCCTTCACTTTCGGTCGTCTGATCTCACTCTCACGTTCCACTGAAGGCTCCTCGGGTACCTGAAATCATTACTAATTCACTAATAACTAAAACAACCAAAAAACAAACACCAAAACAACAAACAAAAAACAAACATCATACAATCATTTTCTGGATAAAAAAATTGACCCTGCGCTGGACCCTAAGCGTACCCTCAAAAAAATCGAGCCGCCAAGGGGAAGGGTCCCGAACATTTGAGCAAGAGTGAATAAAAATTGTACACTTTTGGAAGCTTCGCAAAATTTAGAGTACTTACGGTTAATCAGGGAAGAGGCTGCTCAACATTTTGACTGCGTTACATATTGTATGTTTAAGATTGTCCAAAACTGAAAATTATTGAGCTTAATCTTTTCCATTTAAAATAATGCTAAGTTGAGTGATAAACTTGTGCTAAATCTACTAATTTAATGACTTAATAATATAAGTCTAAAAACATGACGTCGTAACTACTTAAACATTACTGCCCGTCAACCGAAAAAAAACTTTGTTGAGTGTTGCTTTGTTGCCTCAAAACACGTTGCGATAACACAATTATCTATTATTATGTATTAGGCCCGGTTCACACAGACGTACTTTTTACTTTTTACTTTTGGGCCAAAAGTAAAAATTATTTCGGTTCACACAGAACGTACTTTTTACTTTTTACTTTTGGCCAAAAGTAAAAGTAGAAACGCGTTCTACTTTTTACTTTTGCAATCTAGCCAATCAGAATGCTGCAATCTAGCCAATCAGAATGCTCTAACAGAAGCTCCGCCTATTGAGCTTCATTTTCATTGGTTAGATTTGCTTTTTGAATACAACTGCGCCAAAGCCAGCCAACTGAATGCGCCATTCCTTAAGTAAAAAGTAAGCCTGTGTGAACACTTTTGTAAAAGTAAAAAGTCAAAAGTCAAAAGACAAAAGCAAAATGTAAGTCTGTCTGAACCGGGCCTTAAAGCTGTATATAACCCCGGTAAAATTATCGAAATCCACAATATTAACTAAAAAAGCCAAATTGGTTTGGTGATTTATCCGATAATGGCAGAGCCAATGGGGGTCATTCAGCATCCTACTCAGACACCCTATGAATCGACCCAACCCACGTTATGTTCTGATTCCGGCATATCCTTTTGTTCTTCTTTCAGCCGCTTCAATCGCTCCTACAAAATAATTTAGAGAATTATTGTCAAAACAGTCAAGCTACAATTAAAAAAGTCCAGTCAGCCGACATACCACTGAGTATTGACTTGCACGAGAAGTTACAAAATCCCCAAAAATCTTCAACACTTTAATGATAATTTATTGTTTATGCTGGAAGAAAAAAATCCCAATTGAAAATAAAAAAAATTAAAAAAAGAAATGGATGGGCTGGGTTTCGAACACAGAGCTGTGGGGTCGACGTCGAGCATGCCAACCCACTAGACCAACCTCTTCCATCAGTCTCAGCTTTTCTTGCTCTTCAGCGTCACGTTGTTTGCGTAACGCTTGTTGTCGTTCCAGTTCTTCCCTCTCTGTCTAAAGCACAATCATTAAATAACTAAAAAATTTTACAAAAATTACTATTCTAAATTCTTGACATTCCAATTTTTTTCAATATTCAGCATAACATTTTGGAAAAAAAGAAGCCAAACACACCACAGGGCTTTTATGCTGTAGACTGTAAAATTTACATCAACCTGAGTCAAGCCTTCACCGAAGTAAAGGGATTTATTTTGGCTGATATTAGCCAGAAAAATAATAATTATACTAATCCAATTTTACCAATCCGGTTTTATTTAGACATGGGTTCTAAGCTCGAACTAAAACGAAGCCGCTGCTGACTTTAATCTGAAACCTTTTAACATGACGTTCACTTGCATATTATGCCATTTCAATGCGGCAGACCCATAATATCACCAAATAAAATATGTGTTACTATTATGTTACTATATCACCAAATAAATGTGTTACAGACAGATGTGTGATCATCCCCTGTTTAATTACCGATTGGTCTTTGACGGCCATTTGCTCAAAGCGCGCCTTCAGGCCGGACGCCCGTCCCTTTTCGATGGACTCCTGACTCTGTAGTGGCTTGCGAGCGTTGCTAGCTCGCTCTCGCTCGGGAGTGTCCCAACCGTGCGCCGCCTAAAACACAAAACCACCATTGAGCCTCAGTCACCATCACTACTCTTGTTACAATTATTGTTGGAAGACTACGTATGGTGGAATGCAAGACGCAGTCTAACGTTAAAACCAGTCTGAGGCGTTCTATTTCAGTCATTTAGACCATCGTAACGAAAAATTCTACACGTATTTATTACATAAGTTAGAATGCGGTACCGTTATTTTAATAGTGCTCTGGACTATTAATATTAATATTTAAACTTTTCAAAACTTTCACTTTCAAAACTGAAACAATCAAAGACACTCACCTTGTCTTTGTTTTCTTCCACTCCATATTTACCGCCGAAACCTTTTGCATAGTCTGAAATGCAAACATGCTATTAAAGCCCTGTTCTTACTTGTCCAAAGGCCGGCATACTTTTAGCGGGAGAGGGGGCGCTTCATTAGCTCTGGAGCACCAAAATTCAGATGAAGTGCCCCCCCACCCCACAGACCAAACTTTTTGCCCGAAACGACATTTTTTTAGCGTTTTTTTAGTCGTAACGCTTAGTATCAGTGCAGCTATAATTACGTATAAAAGACCATTTTTCGATTATAACTAGTATTTTGTAGTGACTTCAGTGCACCCCCTCCCATACAATTTTATCTGAAAATATGTCAGTCTAGATTTCACATAAAGCTGATAATCAACAGTTGCATGTGCAATTAACAAATGACATTCTTATGCGATGAATCAAAAGTATGTACGTACTACGGACATCCATTGCACAAAATGGTCTATTGTTACTACCAAACCAATTAGAGCGTAAACCTGCCAAAACCCTGGTTAACGTACCCTGTTGGGATGGATGTTTTGGGACGTTTTCTTGATCCTCCCACTTGCCAGCACTTTTGTCCACTCGGTCCGTCTCCACACCGTACTTCCCACCAAACCCTTTCGAGTAGTCTAAACACACCAATGCTATTGCACACCAACGCTGACGAGTGCGTTATTTTTTCCATTTTGAACAACTATGGCAGGAATTCACAACCTAACACTAACACTAAAGTTTTCTTTAAAAGCTAGTAAAACAATTAAATTTAGGCTCAAAACACTGAAAAAGTTAGTGTTTCAGGCCCAATTTTAAGTGTTTCACTAACTTTTAAGGTAAACTTTAGTGTTAGGTTGTGAATTCCAGCCCATGTAGTTAAACGAGACTACCACCAAATGTCATGTTGTGTGACCTTTTTGTGATTCGTGTTTGGCCAACTTTTCCTGATAGTCCCATCCGACCGCGCTGGGGTCTTGTCTGTCCGCGTCCACACCGTACTTCCCGCCGAACCCTTTGGCATAGTCTAAAACGGACTAAACAGAGTTAAAAGTTTCCTAGTCCAGATAAGCCTCCCGCCCTCCTCAGACCTATTCATCCACATGCAGACAAGCACCTCTGCTTGTTGCTGAGAACAAAGATATTACACTTCAAATTTGTTCGCGATGGCTGTAAAATGATTTCAAAATCGAAAATATCAAAATTTTGCTCAAAAACTATTACAAAAAATGTAAATTTTAGCATCTTTGTGAGTACATCAGAAACCCCCAAAACACATAGGGCCTATTCCTTTACCGGATTAAACGGACTGGACTTTTTTTAGTCCGGGGTTTAGGAATGGCAAATCGGGTTAAACGGACTGGACTTTTTTTAGTCCGGGGTTTAGGAATGGCAAATCGGGTTAAACGGACTAAACTTGTTAAAATAAGTCAGCTGCTTAATTTTAGTCTGACCCCATTCCAAAACTACCACTAAACTAAACGGATTTAACATGCACGCTTAACATTAGCGTGCAGTCAAGTCCATTTAGTCCGAGTAAAACGCAGCGCGCTAAAAGTTAACTCCGTTTAAGCTGAAAATTTTGGAGTGGCTTTTTAAGCTTAATTTTTAAACCGTAATTTTTAGTCCGATTAAAATTAACCCTTTTATCCGGTAAAGGAATAGGCCCTCAGACTCGGTGTAGACAATGATAGAAGACCTTTTTGGGACTCATGCTTTGCCAGATTCTCCCTATAAGACCAGTCCGCAGCCGATTGGTCCTTCCGATCATCTTGGACTCCAAACTTCCCACCAAAGCCCTTGGCATAGTCTAAAACAAGAATCCAAGAATGGCCTGGTTCATATATGTAACGGAATCAAAATGTTGGGGGGCCTCTCCGGCCAAATTTTGGGGACCCTCCACCCCCTGATCGACCAAAAATACCGCAAAAGTTGCGAACTTTTGTAAGACTTTTGTAAGATTTTCCTAAAAAGTGCCATTTATACTGAATTTTGCAAACACCTTGGGGACTCTCTAAAAATGAGGGTACGCCCTCCCCCATAGTGTTTGAAAGATTGCTCATGATGCAAAAATCGGTGGCTCAAGAAACAGCGACGGTGAATCAGGTAGCAACATTAGTGAGAAGTTTCCCGCACCCCCCACCCCCCAAATTCCTACCTGCCCCCGTATGATCCTGCCCCCACCCACACTTTGTCTCCCTAGATGAAATCTGAACAACTTTCATTATCCAATATCCAAACTATTCTACGTCCATCTTATACACTCAAAAATAGCTAATTTGGTTAGTCAAATCAAATCAACTGTTCTTAAACTCATGACGACCAACGGGCATGAAATTTACTGTCGTCCGTAACCAGTGTTTTTTTTGCGTCAAAAAGTGCGAAACGCGGCACTTTTTGAAATTTCGCACTTTTTTTGGCCATGTGCGTCCCGTGACGCACTTTTTTCGGCTGAGGCTGAAAGATATCATAGCTAATTTGGCCAAAAACTGCCGAAACGGCATTTTCGTTGCGAAAATTTTGAAAAATTTTTCAAAATTGCGTCAAAACCATCAAATTTGTGAAATTTTCTTACGTGTTTAACGTTTCAAGCTTGATTTATATACAGCTACAACTGGTTTAAATGACAATTTACAACCTATTAAGATTAGTTATGATTAAGATTATCATGTCATGTAAAAAATGTAAAAAAATCATGTGGAATCATGCCATAGCCAGCAAGTTTGTTAAAAGCATCAATTAATGCCAAGAGGTATAAGACGATCTCCGAGCTGTGCTACTATCAAAGTTTGAAATATACGACAATTCTATTATATTTACATATATCTGCTGAAATTAGCTGCGTGTTTACACTGTTGATAGTTCAGTTCCTGCCAACCTAATTTGGCGTATGATGCCGTCTCCAGGGGAACTGAGTTAACTCCCAAAACACCAGATACTTGGCTTCTTGGGGCTGTCGCCCCCAGACCCCTGCAACTACTGCAGTTCCCGTTTTGTACTTTTTAAAGTAAAATTGCATCTTTGTAGTCTTTTTCAGCCTACTAAAATTCTGAACTCTGAACTCTGCTTAGTTTCTCAACAACATACCGACATTGACGTGACCAGCAAAATACCGACATTAACGTTTTATTTAGGTCCCTATTGGATACCGCACTGTGAAGTGCATGAAACAAAACATTTCTAGATGCTGAGATACCACGGCCAGGTTCATAGTTATTTAAAGTCCCCGACTCTCAACCACCAGAATTTATAAATTATTTTTTCTAAGTACGCCACTGCTTAATGGTAAAAAAGAAATTTTTTCAGAAAATTTTTTTAAAATCCCAAAAACGTAATGGAGGACGGCCAGTGGCTTAATAAAGTGATTTTCACCTAACACACGCGATTAGATAGCATTATAACCGCTCTGCGCACATTTTTTCTAAACGACGCAAAAAAATTTGGGCATGTGCGTCAGACGACGCAAAATTTTTGACGAAAAAAACACTGTCCGAACACAAGCCCACATTTTAATCTACAAATAAAACTGAATATACAAAGTAAAATTGAAAAAATTGTGACAAAAATCAATTGTTTGAATGCTGATAAAGCATGATTGACCCTTTCACCTTTTTGAGACTCATGCTTGGCCAAGTCTGCCCGGTAGTCCCAGCCCTCCGCCGCTGCGTCCTTGCGGTCCGCCTGCACCCCGAATTTACCTCCAAAACCCTGAGCGTAGTCTAAACCACAATAACAGCATCAAACACGAGAGTCTCAGCAGGAGTCAACCATCTGTTTTAAGCACAACACATGCCTAAGGCTGTCGGCACACTGAATTTTTGGCAATTTTAACAGTAACTCAACATAGTCCAAGTTTCATTACGTTAAGGGGGCGCTCCGGGAATCGGGAGTTGCCTCAAAAGTCAACAAAAAGTTGATAAAACTAAAATATTCCTAAATAAGTAATTAGTATGGTATGAAAAATAACCCTTGTGTAAAAATTTTAAATCACGTTATAATGTCACGTGACTGCCAGAGCACTGCGCGTGAGTGAATTTTCGGCAAGCGATAACTAATGGCATGTTTGTCTTAAAATCATGGTTCATATATCAAAATTTAGCCCTTGCGCTCCTCTAGTTGAACATTATTCTGTTTTTGACTATTTAGCGCGAATTTTTTAAATTACAATTTTTGTATTTTCGAGGTTGGTCTCCCAGCACTAAAAGCAGTGCTATCATGGTCTAGAACATTAGTTTAAAAAATAAAAGAATGTTCAACTGCGCACAATGATAGGCTATCTTCATGCTAAATTTTAGCCAAATCGGTTGATCAGCAAAGAGATATCGAATGCCGAAAATTACCGTGAGCACTGCTCAGTATAATTTTCTTGACCCAGCAACTTTGCGTAGCGTTGCCCGATTGCGCTGAAACAGTTTAAGTAGCTAAGCAATGTTACGCAGTTTTTCAGATAATGTTAAAAATGTACCAAATCGAACACAGTTTTTGGTAGAAGCCGGTTTGCCGGCAAAAATGGACGTAAAAAATAATGTTGCCGTTTCAAACTTTTTTCGACTGCTAAGCAATGTTACACAGATTTTTAGATAATGTTAAAAATGTACCAAATCGAACACAGTTTTTGGTAGAAGCCGGTATGCCGGCAAAAATGGATGTAAAAATTAATCTTGCCGTTTCAAACATTTTTCGACTGCTATTTTGTGTCTAATGATGTGAATTGATGACTTTTCAATAAATTTTTGCTCTATGTTCACCCATTTGGCAGTTTGCCAGTAAAAACTATAAAATTTGGCAATTTTCCAAATATCTTAATATTGGTATCAAATGAAAGCCCACATCATTCTGAGTAGCATTGCTTCTTGACACAGGACCGAGTTCGTTGGCTGAAATAAGTTATGGCCCAATACCTTGATTCCCGGAGCGCCCCCTTAATACGATTATTTGACACAGTGTCATGTTATTCTTCAAATATTTCTACATACCCTATCAAAAAGACTCTTTGACTGAGTGAGATACATTTAAAGTTTACGTATAAAATCATAATTAAGGGTGGATTACATACATTACACCACATGACTTGAGTCGAAGCTTGAGCAAAACATGTTGAATCAATTCAGTTTAAGGTGGCGCTCAGGGGAACCGACTTTTGGTGTTTAATTTTTTTCAGCAACATTTTTGACCATAGTGTCTTGAAGAAATGTTGTTCAGAATGAAAAGAGCTTTCATTTGATGTGCATATTGTGATAAAAAATTTTTAAAAATTTTTTGGACAATTTTGTAGCCGTAGCATAAAATTTTTTGTTTCAATATAAAATGATTACTTTTATCACTGAAATATGCGGCTTCTTAGCTTTAAATTGATGTATTTAACATAAAAGAATACGTCAAAGCTTTGCTGAGTTATTTAGCCATGAAAATAGCAAATCAAAATCGAAAAACCTAAAAAGCTGATAAATCTTCCAAATGTCAAATTTTTGATTTAATTTCTTAAAAAATTTAGTATGGCTTTTTGTAACTTTTCAAACGGAAGTATGCAGTCCTAGGAAAGGTCTAATTTTTGAAAAAGTGAAACGTGTGGGCAAACCTGACATTTTTGCGTAGCGAAATCGACTACTTTTCCAGCGGGTCCCAGCTGCCGATTGCGATCGAGTTGAAAATTTGCACAATGAAAGATAGAATATAAACGCAGACGTGAAAGTTTTTCGATTTTCAAATTTTGGTTCGCAGCACTTTTCGTAGTCGCTCAAACACAACTGATTTTTGAAAAATCGATTTTTTGCAAAATCAAAAATAGAAATAAAAAATCGAAGATCAATCACGTCTAGATTTTTATAAGATCTTTCTATCGATATTAAGATCGTCAAAATCGGTTGAAGTTTCGATGAGCTAGGTCAAAAACAAAATTAGTGTGAATAGGAAATTTGACATGGTCATAAAATTTGACACATTCACATTGAAGTGCTGAATTGTATTGTAAATAGATTTTTTAGGTCTCTTTGATCTACAATTAAAGTGGTGTTCCTATTTATTGCATGAGCTGAGCGCCGAACATGCGTTTTGTTGCTGAGCGCTACCTTAAATTATAGCTGCGAAGCTAAGCCTAAGTTTTAAAATCGGCTCGACCACTTGACCTAATATCAGCTAAGCTCTAACGGCGTTCATCTAAATAGCAAGGGGCGCATTTGAGCATTTGTAACTAATTCTGAAATTATCCCTGACGACTGAAAAATGCTCCTAAAATGGCAAAAAAACTCTAACAACCTAAAAACCCTAAAAATCAAATCAAATATTCACATTTTTGTGAGTGTCTAGCAGCTAGACTCTAGCTCCCCTCGGACAGAGTGAGACCCCCTGTGCATAAATGTAAGCAGAAAATCAAAAGGTAATAGCCAAATTCAATGACATGAACCAGTCAACAGCATTCCTGTCAAGCAGACACGGAAAACAAACAAACACATAATTATTGGTGTGCAGTTGCAGGCAGAATATTGTTCAAGTCAAGTTACACTTCCATCCCTTGGCCAATGGCCACCAGAACATATCCCATGTCCCATGCCCCATAATAAGCTAACCTTTTTGCGACGCATGAGGGTCCACTTTGCCCTGATAGTCGAAGGCCATGGCACTCTAAACAAAAACCACCACCACATAATATAAACCATTATATATATATATATATATGTCGTGCCTGAACTACTAATTTACCTCAATTAGTAACTGAGGTAAAAATTCTACCTGAAACACCAATCGACGTTTCAGGTAACCTGGGAGACTTATTCAAACAAAGGATTATGGTAATTGCCCTATCAAAGAGCAACACCGCCACGTCTGAAACTTAAGTGCAATACAGCTGGTCTTAGACCTACTTATGAAGTGCAAACGCAAACACATTTGTAGGTTTACCTTGACTGTTTTACCAAATCAAATTAACAACAACGTGTTTTTTCCCAAGCTGGAATGGCATCAACTTTTTCCCCGTGCAGATTTCAGACACTGGACCATTCTAGTGTAAATATCTTGAGAAGGGAAGTCGAACTTTTTATGAACTTTAAACCCTTCCATAGGCTAGCTTCAATAAAAATTAATAAACAATATCCATATGTTCTGAAAAGACAAGAAGCAAAAACTGGGAAGAAACAAATAAATTAAAAGTAGTGTGAGTTTTTAACGGATTCAAAATTAAATAAAAAAAAGCAAAGTGAGATGATAAAGTAAGAAAGCAGTCAAGAAAAAGCATACAATATCTGGCCTATATATAATTCACTATCACAGACATCATAACGCTTTACAAGTTTATATTTACTGAACTTGACCTTACGCAACCCCTACAATAGTTCTAGTTTTGTTGCAGACGTGGCGGTGTTGCTATTTGATAGGGCAATTACCATAATCCTTTGTTTGAATAAGTCTCCCAGGTTACCTGAAACGTCGATTGGTGTTTCAGGTAGAATTTCTTACCTCAGTTACTAATTGAGGTAAATTAGTAGTTCAGGCACGACATATATATATATATATATATATTTATATAATATGGATGCTAATTTGTTGTGAGATCGAAATGAATAGAAACTCTTTTTGTCCTATCAAAAACTTTAAGGGTGGATTTCACCACGGTGGTTTTCAAAAACCGTGGTTTTACGTACGTTTGCATATGATTTGCACATAATTTCATTACGAATTATAGCATGATTCGTTACGCATTTCGTGAATTTTCTAAAACCATGGTTTTTGCTAAGTTGAAAATTTTTTTACCATCCTCTCGAGTCTCGACTGCAGAGTTGCTCGGAAACAACACAAGTCGATCCCAACCTACGAAGGTCGGGCGGATCACCGTGGCAAAACAGCAGGCTTTAAATATATACAGTTATATACATCAGGGTTGGCAAGTCTCGGATTTGCAACCGAGACCGAGACCAGGCAACCGAGACCAGCCAAACGAGACCTAAAGCGGCGAATAAAGTTAACATTGTAACGACCGGGTGCATGAGAGTAGGTGATTGACAGCCGGAGAATACATTGGATTATTTTCCCGCTATTCTGTCAACTTTTAGTTATTTTTAACAGTTTCGCACACTTCTTCGCATGCCACTGGGCGTTTTTTAATGCATTGCATACATATATTGGCACTTTGGCAGTCTGAATCGGGTGCCACGGTAAAATCGTTCGTGCTGGTGCAGCGGTGCTACTATGTATCAGAAGTTCTGATAAGGGCATCATCACAGACCATAAACGTTTCTCCCGCTGACACATTTATGTGCGGGGAAGGTTTGATGTCCCATCCCAACCACTCCATAGCCCAGCCCAAAAAGCATTTCATTATGTTTAGGTTTTTTCAGATATGTACTTAATGCTTTGACAAGCGCTTAAAGGTTGGGGCTCAAAAAACTCAATTAAACTGCCACCCAATTCGCGCTTAGTAAAGTTGCAGAAGCCCAAATTTTTAATTACAAATCAGCTACGAACTTAGCAGTTAGCCCTATTTGGTAACTGATGGTCAATATTTTCACTGTTTAACATATGTCTGCTTGAGAGGTAACACATACAAAATGCAACATCGCTAAGTCAGATATCCCATTCTAGCTCAAACTTAAATTTAAAAAAATCTAGCTTGATATACAAAGTTTGAACTTGAAGCTAGCCAAAGTTTGCCGGTGTACTGACATTATTCTGCAGCAGACAGTTTTGACCATTCCATGCTTGGCATTCTATTTGGAAACTTAAATTGTACAAAAAAACCTTCGGAAAATTCTGGAAAATTTTGGAAATTTCAAGTTTTGTCTGAAATACCGAGACCACCCTATGGCAGGTCTCGGTTTTCCTACCGAGTCTCGGTTTTCCTACCGAGACCGAGACCGAGACCAGCCTAGTCTCGGGTTTTTTACGAGACCGAGACCGAGACCGAGACTGCCAACCCTGAGTTACATGCAAACTAACAATTATGTATATAGTGGCTGGCTGTGGGGGGCCACTAAGTAATCCGAGGTTCATGCTGGAGGAGCGGAAGGCCCGATTTTGCTGGCTATCCCGTGTCGCCTACCCCAGTCACAAGATTCCGATGTCCCATTATACTAGGACAGGTTACGTTCCTATTCTTATCCCCCTTTTTATGTTTATGGTTAGGCTTGAATGATTGTTGCATGCGTGTGAGCTTGGGCTATCTTGTGACTGGGGCTCTACTCGCAAGCCTTTTGGCCTTGGCGCAAGCGACTGAGCTCAGGGGAATCCCAAACGTTTTTTTGTTTGTGTAGCATTTCTTTTATATAATAAAGCATTCAAAACTTACTCGAAAATCACGATAGAGTCTTTCTTTGTTGTGGTCTCAGCACTCACCATTTCTTTAGTTCTTAGGGACGTGCCAGTAATCACTTTGAGTTGTAACCGAATCAAGCGTGAACTAATCATAAGCTCTCAGAATGCGTCAGCTAGTTTGTCGATACTATTACTAGTTTAAGAAGTTCAAGCAGTTTTAGAAGTTTAAGTAGCTTAGTGGCGGCCATCGGCTCATTGAAGGTCCTCTGTGGTTAATGAAAATTTTAGCTGAAAATGATTAATGAAATTAGGACAGCGAAATTAGGACAGCAAGTGAATACAAGTGAAACGAAATTTAGCTAAGAATCTTTGTAGTGGGGCAGGTTTTTTTTGCGCACAGGCACTAGAAAACTTTATATAGCACAGTACAAGAATAACTTAACATATATCCTAAACGCAGAACCTTGTGTAGAGGCTTTTGACATGTAAAAGACACTAACATCTAGAATTTACTTTCTAGGCATAAAGCAGAAGTAGCAGAAAGTTTACTTTTTGTGATTTATCTTAGTCTCTGAGGACGGTAAAGTGGAAGTGTGTGAGACCCTGGGTTTTTTTCTCTGGCAAATTTTCGCAATTTTGCGCTTAAAATTTTTTCGCAAAATCAAAATTTTTTTCGCAGACTTACTTTTGTTACTTAATGCAGTAGACTTAACATTTAAATGTTAATAAAACATTATTCCGCCTATACAGATCACGACTGACGCAATTTTTACCCCTTTTGGATAAAAAGCAACGATTTTGACATTTTTATTTAAATTTATGGAGCCTTCCAGAGAATTTTGCGTAATTTTTCACAATTTTCACAATCGATGCTCAGCCGTAAAGAAATTTCAGAAGACCCGGCCAATGACCAAGTTAGGCCTGAAAATGCTTACATGTTTAAATGTTTCAATTGTCACCTCCGACCCATATTATACTGTCTATTAGTGTTATAGTGGTGCGGGGAAAAAAACCCTACGCGTTTTGCGGGGAAAAAAACCCTAGTGCTTCCTGGCCGAACCTCACGACATAGGACCTTTTTGAGTATGCAGGTGGAAAGCGCATTCCAAACTGACTTACCACACCAATTTCTGTGCAGTTTTGAGGCCTGTAGCGTTTTTTATAAAATTTCAAAATTTTGCATGTTGAAAAATTCCAAAGTGACAAAATTTTCCAAATTTTTGACTTGTCATAATTTTTCACAAAAACACTTTTGACCAACGCCGTTTGCATTTTTCAAGAGAGTTACCTTTCCTCTATACTTCTGAAGCTCGAAAACCGTGAAAAACGCTGTGGTTGACCAGTGACTGGTCAAAGTTTGTTCGAGAAAAAAACCCTATTGCGGGGAAAAAAACCCTATTTTGTTTGGCGGCATTTTTTTGCTAAACTCACCCATTGTTGCTACTAAAGTTAGTTCATCTGGGCTAACAACATGCGTAGAGTTCATTAAAACCGTTTATTCGGCCGCAAAACGTCGTTTTTTGTCATTTTGGGCCATACCCCGACACCCCTTACGAAACCTGTTTTGATGATGTTTCACCAAAATTTGGCATTTTTTGCAATATTTAGGTTTTAGCTGCTGCGTACCAATTAAATCCAAGAATGATAGACGCGGGCGGTGTTTGTCCGCTGTTTCTCACGTAATAAGCGCAAAAATCTGTTTTTAATGCTTTTAAATACGGAAAAAATGCCTATTTGGGCAGAAGTCATTTCTGCCAAAACGGGTCGATTTTTGAAGAATCATTGTGAGTCACATGGATGTCGCAGAAACGGTTTTTTAGTCCATACTGCAGCCTAAGAGTTGTAGAACACGATGAAATTGTGTTTATATTCCCTGCTAATAGAACAACCAGAAAAAGTGATAGGGTTTTCTTTCCCCGCATTAGGGTTTTTTTTTCCCGCATAGGGTTTTTTTTCCCGGAGGTTTCGAGACTCATTACTCGGAAACGTGAGTGGTTACAATCCATTTTATTAGTGCAACAGTTAGGCGAAAGATGGCCGATATAACAGCCACGAGCATTAATGGATCCGATTTATGTGGAGCACAGGACGACCCGAAAAGTTGAAAATAGGGTTTTTTTTCCCGCACCACTATACATGCAGTCGGGGTGACGATACATGGAAGAAATTTACAGTCACTAGAAACATCAAGTCACAAAGTTGCACGAGTCCCGGCCTAAGAGATCAGAAAATTCGGAGAAATTTTCAATTTTTAGGAAAAATTTGGTCAATTGGGGACGCATCGGAAACTTTTTCCGACTAAACCACAAAAATCAGCACATAGACCTTACGAGTTCACCTCCACTGCGTCAAAATTTTTTCGCAATTTTGCGAAAAGGTTTGAAAATTTTTCGCAATCCTCAATTTTTTTCGCAATTGCGAACGTTTTTGCGAAAAAAAACCCAGGTGAGACCTATAAATTGTCAATCCATACATATTCAAGTCAATACACACTTAATCACATATACAGATAAATAAAACAACATATGTGATAATTTACACGTAAGAAAATAAAAAAAGTTGTAGGATCGACACAAATAAAGAAAATCTTAAACAGCTTACGGACGTATGGGTGTAAGAAAGTTTTTCGAATTGTTAGCAGTCAAAATACAGTTTAGAATACGATTAAAGTGTATGAAGCACAAGAAACGAGTATATAGATAATTGAGGACCCCCAACTTACCTGCATATATACTTGTTTTATTCAGGCAAGCATATATGCTTCATGTAGGAACCGCCTTGTTCCCCCAGTTGAAATTTAAAACATGCAGCATAGCAGGTTTTTCTTCTGCTGAAATTTCAGCTTAGCAAAAACCATGATTTAAGAAAATCTACGAAATTCGTAACGAATCAGGCGATATTTCGTAATGAAATTATGTGCAAATCATATGCAAACGTACGCAAAACCATGGCTTTTAAAAACCACCGTGGTGAAATCCATATCCTCCTTAAAAATGCATTCATAAACTCCAATAATCCTTAAACCGTACTCTATATACACACGTGTTGGCCACTAAATTTTTGGGACCCAAGAAGTGCCCCGTCCTATCCCATTCCCCCTCCCCCTCACCTTGTCCATTCTATCCTTCTGCACCCCGAACTTGCCCCCGTACCCCTCCGAGGGCTTGGGCATCGTTTCCAGCTGTTTTTTCTTTAATTCCACATCATTAGTCAACGTTTCATTACGGAGTTGGTCCAGACTACAAACAGAAATGTCTATGTGTATACACAATTTTTATAGTAACAAGTCAACCACCAAGAAAAGCATGATATTAGGGATGGAAGTCTCGGTTTTTTTTCCGAGACCGAGACCGAGACCGAGACCACGAAACCGAGACTACCGAGACCGAGACCAAATTCCGAGACCGCCAAAACCGAGACTTTGGGTCATTTTTTGCCATTTTTTCACCTATTTGTTTAATGACTTTTTACAAGTTTTTAGGTAAACTTACAAGACCATGGTCAGACACCTTATGTATATATAACTAACAATTACAGCACGGTAATGTTGGTTACGTTCCTGGTTCTTTCCTCCTTTTGTGTGGATGTGGGGCACTGGGGCCGTGTCTACTTAAATACTGTGAAATTTTGACCTCTGTCCCAAAGCAGACGCAATTTGTCCTTGGTCACGCCAGAAAATAGCAATTTCAGACACTGTTTGGCTGAATTTAGTTAAAAATCGCTCAGCTTGTATTGAATTACCAATGTTCTGCTAAAATATACACCCAAGATAAAAAGGGTTTTTAGCTCAAAAATTAGACCTGCGCGTCGTGACGCGCTTTCATTCTTTGCCTCCGGCGTGACACGCCTTTAAATTGTGCCCCCTCAATCCCCTGGGACTAAATTTTAGTTGGGAGTAGAGTCTTCTTTTTTCATCTACCGAACTACATGTGTCACCCTCACAGCATAATTTTGACTAGTGCGTCTAGTTGAACTTTCACAGATTTATTTTTGATTTTTTGCTAAACTCATATATATAAAGTGGAAAATACAGTTAAGTATGTGAAGTCACCGATTGGCATAACAAAGTTGACCAGCCTAAACACTAAAGATTAAAGAATAAAATATAATAATAATCACACAGACAGACTTGAAAGATAATATGAAACAAGAAACCTAATCACAAACATACATTTTTGTGTGTGTACTGTGTTTAATGATAAACTAAACAACCACGGTAAAGTTTTTGGAAAAAAATCGACAGAATCTCACTGTTTGATGTGAAATTTTGATGAAATAAAAACTTCCGAAAAAAATTTCCTGCCAAAAATATAAACCAAAGGGGGGACCACAGGGAAATTTTTCACAGATTTGAAAAACCGAGACCGGGTACAAGCCGAGACTTTTCGACTACCGAGACCGAGACCGAGACCGAGACCGAGACTGGGCTAGTCTCGGGTTTTGACCGAGACCGAGACCGAGACTTCCATCCCTACATGATATAAAGTTTTTCACTTACACATATGATATATCATTTTTACTGAATTTTGCCCACAGAACCCTCCTTCCAGGCCCCCCGATTTTGAGGAGGGGGGAGATTCCCCTCCATACCCCCTCCCCTTCATCCACGTATGTCCACACCGCATCTGCAATCCTACAACCTACAGCAACTTTATTTTGCAGTCCTCCTTTAAGCATGTTATGTACATGGGACGTCTTGAGAAAAATTGTGACTTGAGAGCTCTGAAAACTGAAAAACTGAAAAAAAACAGAAGTGTGGGACTAATAGGGCCGTATAAAATGTGTCAACCTGAGCGACTCCTGATGCCCGGATCCAATGACCGTCTTGGCTCCCCACCGACTTTGCTTCTCGTCCACGTCATTCTGAAACAATAACCACAAAAATATATAAACTACGTCATTCTGAAACAATAACCACAAAAATATATAAACTAACTAGTCGGGTGGCTCAAACGGGTTGCCGACAGTGGGTAGACGACTTTCTATTCTAAACGAAGGACCCTCTATAATAGGTAGAGGACCCTCTGTTCGTGTTCAGGAGCTCAAATTACCCCTAGAAACATCAAAATCTCAATCTCGAAAATTTGACCCCTTTGGCCCCCTGGGGCATGGTACCATAGGGAGGGGGGCTTGGCGGGGTCTACGATGGTTCTAGGCAATAAATGTACCCCGGATTCGTGTTCAGGGGGCCAAATTACCCCTAGGAACATCAAAATCTCAATTTCGAAAATTTGACCCCTGAGACCCCTAGACCTCCTTGCGTGGGGGGTACCCTGAGGGCAGTGAGGGGGTCATTCATAGGTGAGTCCAGGTAGGTCCTAGGCAAAAATAGACATCAGATTCGTGTTCAGGGGCACAAATTACCCCTAGGGACAAGTTTTTGTCCAAATCCCTGAAAAACAATTTTTCAAGTTCACAAGGGTCCCCCTTCTTGTTTTTCAAAAACCTCACTTTTTGAGGGTCACGTGACCCGGCCCCGCCGAGGGGTCAGGGGGTCACCAAGGTGAGGGGCACAATTACTCAAGGGGGGGACCCTTCTACCAATGTTTGGTCCATATCCATGAAGTATTACATCTAAAAAATCGGTTTGCAAAAAATGGTCATACTAATAATAACCGACATTTCAGATTTTTATATATATATATATATATATATATATATATATATATATATATATATATATATATATTTATTTTATTTATTTTATTTATATATTTTTTTGGGTTTACACATTAATTTTTGGTTAAAGTGACGTTATATTCGTGTTCGGCAACTCAAATTGACGTTTTTCACAGTTATTCAAAAAAATTGAAAATATTCAAAAATTTGGTCAAAGTGACCATTCTGGCACTTTGCTAGGGCTACCAAAGTGGACACCAGTGCACCCCACGCGGACCAAACAATATCAACTAACACCCCAAGCCTATGTATTAAGATGCACCAGAAATACAGAACGAGAGGCTATCCATAAACGCGTTACACATTGAGAAAATTATGAAAAATGCCCCCCTTGTTCCCAACGTACGATGAAGTCGGCATCCGTGTCCCAATCGTCCCCGTTGGCATTTTGGTCCAGCTTGATGTCGTGTCCGATGCTGGCTTTCCAAGTCGACATCACTGGCCACTGGATTACAATCAGCTACGAGAAAACAAAACGGATCATTTAGTTTGGGTATATAATTATGGGCGCATCCCGGAGGAAATATAAGCGAAACGCTCCTTTAGGAATCCCTATTCTAAAGGACTTCCTAGCTCCATCCATCGCGAAAAGTGACCAATAGTGGCCGGAAAGTGACGAAAAATTTTTTTAAAAAGTACCCCACATTTTTAATGCAAAAAAGTGAAAAATTCAAAATTTTTTGTTCGTCACTTTCCGGCCACCGTTCGTCTTTTTTCGCAAAGCTTCGTCACTTTTCGCGAAGGATGAATCTGAATTTTTTCTGGGGGCTACTGTCCCCAGGCCCCTGCAACTCTTGAAAAACTTTTTGCGTTATAATTGAAAAAATTGCAACCCATTGCACAAAAACAGCTGCTTAGAAACCTTTTATTTAGTGCACATTTTTAGCTCTGGCTTCTAGGAGCGACCCAACCTGAACCTTTCGAAATCACTTTAATTTCCTGCAAACGTTCCAAAAATTGCTTTTTCAAGGCAAATTGTATTTCAAAATTCTAAAAAATCTCTAGCTTTTGGTGGCTTTTTTACCTGATATTTACAGATATGAAAAACATGTGAATTTTCTCTAAAACTCATGTGAAAAGTATATATCTGAAATTTATCTCAAAACCCAGTAACATTTTTTTCAGATAGGATTCAGCACCCGTAGCACCACCTGGATTAAACAAAAAGCTCGAATAAAAATCCAAGCTTGCTCATAAGCCGAGCTTTTTATCCCGGCTTTTTCAAGCCAGACTTACGGATACAAAGCCGAGCTTTTTATCTCGACTTTTATGAATACCGGCCCTGTAGCATTTTTTATGAAATATCAAAATTTCGCATGTTGAAAAGTTACCTTTCCTCTTTACTTCTTAAGCTCAAAGACAGTTAAAAACGTCGTGGTTGACCTGTGACTGTTCAAAGTTTGTGCAGGAAAAAACCCTATTGCGGGGAAAAAACCCTATTTTGTTTGGTGACAAAGTGATAGGTTTTTCCTCGCATTAGGGTTCTTCCCCGCATTAGGGTTTTTTCCCGCATAGGGTTTTTTCCCAGGGGTTTCGAGACTTATTACTCAGAAACGGGAGTCAGTAAACGGAAATCAGTAAAAAACGGAAATCAGTAAACGCTACGAAAACGTTCAAAAATAGTTTGAAACTCGTTCAAAACGAGTTCAAAATTCCTGCGTCCAGGCTACCGCTGAGAAACAAAACATCCAAAACTAGTTTAAAAAACATTCAAAACCAGTTCAAAACTAGTCCAAAACGAGTTCAAAATTAGTCAGCGTATGTCTGAAACGCGTCCAAAACTAGTTTAAAACTACTTCAAATTTCGTTCAAAATGAGTTCAAATTTCATTCAAACTTGCACTGGAAATGTTTTGGACTCGTTTTAGACTCGTTTTGGACGAGTCCAAAACTAGTTTAAAAACGTTCAAAACCAGTCCAAAAATCTTCAAAAAACGACTAAAAAACATTCAAAACTAGTCTAAAGTTGCTTGTTCAAATACAGTTTAAAATTCTCGAACTGGTTTTGAACAGTTTTTGAACCCGTTTTGAACGCAAAATCCATCCTGTGTGAAGGCTAAAGTTCAGGCAAAATTTCAATTTTGACTGTCAAATTTCTACAGTACTGTGCAAAAAAAAGTTCCCTGTTCGTCGGCGTACGACGAGCTTCGTCGTTCGCGAAAAATGACGAACGGTGTCCGGAGTGACGAACAAAAAATTTTTCCAAAAGTGGTCCAAAACACATTTTCAATGTGAAAATTTGAAATTTTTTTGTTCGTCACTTTCCGGCCACCGTTGGTCACTTTTCGCGAACGACGAAGCTCGTAGTACGCCGACGAACAGGGAACTTATTTTTGCACATTCGTGACATTTTCCGACCAAATTTGCTCTTTTAATCGCTAAAATAATAAATGCACTTTGTTGTTCAAATTCATTTTTTACACTTTTGAGCAGAGCATGTCAATCGAAGTAATTTTTCTTCAACAACCTCTATTTGAAAGTTTATATTTTTCACGATATGTCCCCTTAAAGATATAGCTCCGATTTTCCATTTTTCTGGAATTTAAGTGCTGGAAAACAACTGTTTGCACATTTTTCGTTGTAGAAAAACATGTTAATAATAGAGAAAATTGTAATTTATAAAAATCTACACTTGTAT
>JASANF010016273.1:0-12559 GCA_030248245.1 Trissonchulus sp. WLG1_4 | reverse complement strand
CCAGTTAAGTCGGACTTGAGTGGACTTAAATTTGCAGCGGACTTAATTAAGTCCACTTAAGTCCAGTATTTTAGGAATACAGACTTAATTAAGTCCGACTCGATTAAGTATGACTTAATTAAGTCCGATTGCATTCCTAAAATAACTTCGGTTATTAAGACTCTGTGTTGCTTCCGAGTTCCTGTTTATAACTTTTGACTTGTTTTATCGTTTTGCATGTGTAATACCTCATTCGAAAGCTCATAAACTGGGCTTCTTAAATGTTAAAGTGTACAACTGTTTTATGTTTAAATCTTTTAAGAGTACATCCTAAACCAAGTTAACATGTAATAATTATGATACTGTCAGGTTCTGAAACAAAGTTATTGTAAAGCCCGGTTTATGCTATCTTGAAGGATTATCTCTGGTCTCTGTCCTTTATAGTTTGTCCAGTGCTGGATTTTACCGCTTAAAAGCAGTCCAAAATCTGCATAAAGACTAGTATGCAATCAAGAGTACATAATAGGGAAGAGTATGACACTCTTCGGCCTATCCTACATAGCTAATCGGCCGGAACGATGCTCTTTTCAAGCCCTTTAAAATAGCCCTTTTACGTTTTGACTTCATGGGGGGTACCCCCCTCCGTTTTAGCACACCACGAGCTCACCACAGAGTTCATGCTGGTGTGTTAAAGGAAGGATGAATACCTCCCCCCCTGTAATCAATATGTACAAGGGCTATTTCGGCCGGAGCGTCGCTCCGGCCGATTAGCTAGAATAGGGAAGAGTGTCATACTCTTGCTAGTATGAATTAGCTAAGGGACACTGATTCAAACATTCATTCATTTAACGCATTCAAAAAGTGAAAATCTATTTTTTGCGATCATAAGATTGATATGGGTAACCCACAACCCTTCCACCCCTGCTTAAACGTATCTACATATTCTTAAAACGGATTTAAGTCCATTTAAGGTGGTAGTGTCGCCAAAGCAGTTTTGCTCATAAGTTGCATAAAAAGAGCCTTTGGCTTTGAAATTTAGGCCGATTTCCCACTGGCACTTGCACAAGCACAAGCACAGGCACACGCACAAGCACAGCCTGCCTGCACAGTTGGTTGTGCTTGTGCCTGTGCTTGTGCTTGTGTAAGTGCGAGTGTGAATCAGGTCTTAACGTTTAGTGAGAAGTCAGAACAACGCTGTACCGTGCCGAGTACTAAGAACTTGCTGACTCAGAGTCAACAGTGACTGCCCATATCGACAAAAAATTTTGGACAAATCGCATCTGTATGCCATCACAGAATAGGGACAAGAAAGATAGACTAAATAAGCAATATATCAGATTGGACAAATTGTGAAGTACGCAGAAGCAAGGCAGCAAGGCGCTTAATATGTAGGTAAAATATAGGTAACGGGTGCGATTTGACTGACCGAGCCTGTAAAACACTCCGCACATGAGCACTTTAACGTTAGCCGTACACTTACATAGTAAATCAAAATCAAAATTAATAAAAACCCGTTGGGCTGTGGCAGGAAGGTCGAGGCATTGGGCATTGGGCATTGGGCAACCTGTGGCATTGGGTCGAGGGGCCTATCGAGTCGGGGGCCCGAAGGGCCAATAGGCCACCGACTTGCGCATTCATGCAGGTCGCTCTCCATGTTGTTTTAGAGCCTATTGGGGCCGTTTTAACCTGCTGTAATCCAGATAGGCCCCTCTCCATGTTGCTTTGGGGGGCTATTTAGGCCCTTGTAACCTGCTGTGGACTAAATAGGCCCCCCTCCATGTTGTTTTTGGGCCTATTGTTGCTGTGATCCAGATGGCCTCTCTGTTGCTTTGGGTTTTGCCCTCTCTTGGACTAAATAGGCCCTCTCCATGTTGTTTTTGGGCCCTTGTATTAGGCCCTTGTACTGCTGTTATCCAGATAGGCCCCTCTCCATGTTGCTTTGGGGGCCTATTTAGGCCCTTGTAACCTGCTGTGGACTAAATAGGCCCCCCTCCATGTTGTTTTTGGGCCTATTTAGGCCCTTGTAGCCTGCTGTGATCCAGATAGGCCCCTCTCCATGTTGCTTTGGGGGCCTATTTAAGCCCTTGTAACCTGCTGTAGACTAGATAGGAACCTCTCCATGTTGCTTTTGGGCCTATTTAGGCCATTGTAGCCTGCTATGATCCAGATAGGCCCCTCTCCATGTTGCTTTGGGGGCCTATTTAAGCCCTTGTAACCTGCTGTAGACTAGATAGGCCCCTCTCCATGTTGCTTTTGGGCCTATGTAGGCCATTGTAGCCTGCTATGATCCAGATTGGCCCCTCTCCGTGTTGCTTGTGGGCCTATTTAGCCCCTTGTAGCCTGCTCTGGACTAAGTGAGCCATTTACTGTTTTCCTTGGGGGCCTACTCGGGGTAACGTTTTCATGCATGCACGCGTGATTCGTTCAGACCTTCAGGGTTATCGCTAGTGGAGCTGGAGACGGGGGTCACGGATGCCGCGATACCCTGGGGCGTAGCCAATGGGGAGGGAGTGGCGGGAATCCCCTCCCCCGAAACTTCTTACAAGTACGATTTTACACGAAGATCCCCCTTATGGTCTGGCTGGCAAAAAATTTCCGATACGTTTCAATTTGACCAAAATTGGCCTAAAATTGGAAAAATTCTCAACCTTTTTTCCTGGGGGCTGCCGCCCCCAGACCCCTGCAACTTACTATTTATTGTTATTATCTTTCATCAAGCCTATATATATACATGTATGCACAAGTATATATATACATGCTGTATTTAGTTGTGTAACACGCTGTCTGATGTGATGTTCCCATCTTTTGCTTTATTTTTCTGTCGGAAAAAAATTCTGATACGTCTCCAGTTGACCAAATTCGGTCTAAAAATTGAAAAAATCTCCAATTTCTTTCTGGGGGCTGCCGCCCCCAGACCCCCGCATCTTTGTGGGTTACTGTTCTTCAGATTGTAGTGCGAATTTAAGTTTTACAATAGCTAAAATGTGCATTGTGATTGTGACCATTACAAAAAACGGAAAAGTCATTCCCTCAGATATTTTTTTCTGGATACGCCACTGCCCCTGCAACCTAGTGGCTTATAGGGACATTCTTTTGGATTCTTTTGTCTTTCATGAAAGCTAATGCATTGGTATATTTGTGCATTGTGCACTATTTATTTGCTTAATACACTGTTGAGCGCAGGGTTTTTTTTGTGCAAAACCCTGTGCAAATGCACACTTTTTTAAAATTTTGCACACAAAAATTAAAATTTTGCACAATAATGCAGTAATGCACAGCGTCCGATGGGCCTGGGATGTGCTAAAAATGCACTGTTTTTAATGCAAAATCGAAAAAAAATTCTGGGGGCTGCCGCCCCCAGAGTCCCAGACCCCTGCATCTACTGGCATCAAGGGCCCCTTCTTTGGTTTTTATGGTCCGGCCGGAAAAATTTTCCGATACGTCTCCAATTGACCAAATTTGGCGTAAAAATCAAAAATTTCCCAAATTTTTTTCTGGGGGCTGCTGCCCCCAGACCCCTGCGACTATGTGGCTTACTATTTCTTGTTATTGTCTTTCATAAAAGCCTATGCACATACATGTAACGGGGTCGAAATTTTGGGGGGGCCTCTCCGACCAAATTTTGGGCACCCTCCCCCCCAGATTGACCAAAAATACCCTAAATTTTGCAAAATTTTATAAAAATTTCGCCAAAAAGTGCCATTTTTTTCGAAATTTTGCAAAAATTTTGGAGACACTCCCCCCGGATCCTCGATTTTGGGGGGGTCTCCCCATCCCCCCCCTCATACATGTATGCCTATGCATGTATGCACAAGTACGTTATGCTACATGTGCATGTCTACACGAGTAGGTATATTATGCTCATTTACTTGTGGAATACATTGTCTTTTTCTTTTTTAAATGTTCTTTTAAAAATGTTCTGATACGTCTCCAATTGACCAAATTTAGCATAAAAATCAAAAATTTCCCCAAATTTTTTTTCTGGGGGCTGCTGCCCCCAGACCCCTGCGACTTTGTGGCTTACTAAGCCTTGTTATTACATATGTTTCATCAAAGCCTACGCATGTATAGATGAGTACATTATGCTGCATTTACATGTTCACACCAGTATATTATGCTAAATTTATATACTTGCGTTACACACTCTATGATGTGACGTTACTTACTATCTTTTGTTTTAATTTTTCTGTCGGAAGAAATTTCTGATACGTCTCCAGTTGACCAAATTGGGTCTAAAAATTGAAAAAATCGCCAATCTTTTACTGCCCCTAGACCGCTGCAACTTATTGCTTTAATAATCTTGCGCTTGTAAGGCGTTTTATGAGTGTTCAAAATGCTAATAAGTGCCTTTTTTGACCCATTACAAACAATGAAAAGTCATTCCCACCCCCGAAATTTTTTTCTGAGTAGGTCACTGATACGTACGTACCTCTAGAGGTATAAAAACGCGTATATATGCTTCTATATAAGCGAGGAAAACGCATTTACAGTTTGCACAGAAAAATAAAATTTTGCACACTAAAATTAAAATTTTGCACAATCATGCACACAAAATTTTTTGAAAAAAAAACCCTGGTTGAGCGCATCATTTTAGCTGTTAAATTGACATTTTAAGTAAATTTGCGGTTCGTTGTGCCAAAAATTGTCCTCAAGTTTTCAATTTCTAGCTTGTGCACCCGCCGGTGTTTTGAGCTCCAGTTTTACGCTCAATGCCACTAAGCCACTTGGTCCAAAAATTTTTTAACGAAATGTGTTAATGTGTCGTTTTTTCGCGTTTGAATTGCATTTAAGTGCATTTTAACACATGTCAAAAAATGGGGGCCTATTGGTCAGGGGGCCTATTGGGGTCCGAGCCCCCCCCCCCCCCATGGAAAATTCCTAGATCCGCCACTGTAGGCTTCATTGTTTGGCAGTAGGACTAAAAATTCCCGGCCAAAAACGAAGACCTACAATTCTCCATAAAAACAGTTCACAGATCCTGTCACTAAAATAGACTAGTCAAGTTGCATAGCCCCCGGTTTGGTAGCTCATCATGTGGTATCTCACATGTTCCACTGGGCATTAAAGTAACCGTGCTGAGATGATATTTTATGATTTGAGTATTGGTGAAGATAAGGGTCTATTCATTTTCGAAGAAAAGTTTTTGTAATTATTTGCGCTAATACTACTCAGAAAGCACTAACTCGTTGTCGTTGTCGTAGGGCGTTTGCTATTCGACGCAAGTCTTGTCCGTTTCATTTAGTAAACTGACCTTTACTTTCCTTAACATTCAACAAGCTTGTAAACATTTTTCCGCTGAAGAATTATTATGTTCTAATCATACATGTAACGGGGTAAAAGTTTTGGGGACCCTTCCCCCCGCCCCAGATCGACCAAAAATACCCTAAAGTTTGTGAAATTTTGTAAAATTTTCCCGAAAAAGTGCCATTTTTACTAAATTTTGCCCGAATTTTGGGGACGCTCTCCCCCGGCCCCTCGATTTGGGGGGTCCCCCCCATCCCCCCTCATACATGTATGGTTCTAACTGACAAAAGGTCGTCATTCAAAAAGTTTTCTACGACAAACATTTGCTTTTTCAAAGACTAACATTTCGCTTCGATAAATTGGGCCTAGAACCCCTTTCCTATTCAGACTGCCTTTGGCGAAAGAGCATTTTGATATTAAATGTGGAAAAAATCGTGCGTCGACGCGTTCTGTGTACTCCACAATCGGGCCAAAATGGATATCTTTCTTGCTGGTGTCGCCATTATGTACGTCTCAATTCTGTCGTGTCTGGTTTACAGATGGCAATTGAACAAAAATTTTTGTCGATACTGGTAGTTTTGAATCAGAAAATGCTTATCTCGCACAGTACAGCATTGCGCTGAAGTTGTCGCTTAATTTTGGTTTATTAGTGCTCGTAAATTTTTCAAAACAAAAAGTTTTCGATTTTGCACCCTATGGCCAAAAGTACTTTGGCAGCACTACCATCTTAAGTCGTTAGAATAATAATCAGTAGCATTCAGCAACTTAAAAATTACAAAAGTGCGCAACATAAAAAAACAACGTAGTTTATACATGGCACTTGTCTCAATCTCTAAAACTTAGTCAAAGAACGTTTTTCAGTCCTATATTTAAAATTTAAAACGACAACAATCATTGTAACCTGTAAAAAAAGTACAGTATTTGGCTGAAAAAGTCTATTTATTAGTCATTTAGCAACTTTTTACAAAATTAAATTTATAAAAAATATGTCATTGAAAAGCGCAATTATTTAGCTATCATTTGACATATCGATCATCCAAATCGGTTCAGTATGTCAAAAGTTATAAAGGATTATGTATGAGCTATCAAGCAGTTAAATCCGTTAAGTCCGCGTAAAGTTACGCGGACTTAAAATCCTCCCAAATACATGTAATTTTAAGTCCGCGGACTTAAGTGGACTTAATTAAGTCCATTTTAGAAACGTGCAAAAGTTAAGTCGGACTTAAATAAGTCCAGCGGCAACTTAAGTCCAGCAGTATTTTTGGAATGCGATCGGACTTAAATTTAAGTCCAGTGACATTTTAGAAATGCAACTGGACTTAATTAAGTCCGCTGACAGCGATAAGTCCGGTTAAGTCCACTTAAGTCCACTTAAGTCCGATTTTGCATTCCAAAATTCCGGACTTAATTAAGTCCAGTTAAGTCAAGTCCACTTAAGTCCATTTTAGAAAAAGGCCCTTGGTATTATTTAACGATTCAACTATTACTAAAAAGAACTAGAATATACCAATGAAAATTTAACAATTTATGTCCTAAATTTAGTGACAATACTATTACAAGTTACTATTACAATTACAATTACTATTACAATTACTATTACAATTACTGTTACTATTACAATTACTTACAATACTTTATAAAAACGTTAACTGCTAATTTCTGCAAATATTATTAAATGTTTAAATAAAAAAATACAAAATAAAATAAAAATGAATACATAAAATAAATAAGGTAAACAAAATAAACAAAATCAATAAAATGAAGGTAATAAATAAAATAAATAAAATAAATAAAATAAATAAAATAAATAAAATAAATAAAATAAATAAATAAATAAAATAAGTAAAATAAATAAAACAAATATAATGAAATAAAAAATATAATAACTTTTCAAATATACAATAAAATCCTTTCAATTTTTCAATTTTTGCTTTTTAGCCATTGCCATAGACGACGTTTTCATCATCTACAATAGTTGGATGCAAACCGACACCAAACTACCCATCGAAGACCGAATGTCTGTAACCATGGCTGATGCTGCCGTTTCGATCACCATAACATCATCGACGAGCGCATTGTCGTTTGCGGTTGGAACTTATTCTAGCATCCAGGCAGTACGGATTTTCTGTACCCACATGTCGCTTGGAATTATGTTCGGTTATTTGTCCGTTGTGACGTTCTTCAGCGCGTGTATGGTTTTGGAAGCGAGACTGAAAACCCAGAGCCCATTCTGGTTGAAAATGGCAAAAAAGTTTAAAGGAGAAGATACACGTTAGTTTACCAAAGTCTGACCAAAAAATGCTGGACCCTGAGACAAAAAGAAACACGCGTTTTCATTTGGAAAAAACGAATTGCAAGCATCAAGAGTACAGCCAGTAGACATAAAAATCACGGCACCTGTTTTGTGTCAGGGTTCAGTATTTGATCGACAGACTTAGTTTTAAGTCTTGAGGTGGATTTCACTAACGTGGTTTTGCTAAACTCTGGTTCTACGTACATTTTGCATGATTTGCACATAATTTCATACGACATATTTTCTGATTTCTTATGAATTTACTCTATTTTTGTTAAGACTTGGTCTTAACTAAAGTAAAATTCAAACATAACACGTACGAAGAACCCTGGTTTAGCTGAACCACGTTTATGAAGTCCGTTTTAGAAAGAGTACATAATGGGAAGAGTACAGTCTTCTCATTTGCCTGCTTAGCACTTTGGCAGCGCTGTAGATGCTTGCACATTAGCTCCTAGCGGGCCAATAAAGGACCCAAATTGGAAGTTTTCCAAATGGTTACTAGAGCCCTACAACGTATACCCAACTAGGCACTAGGGCAAACAAGCAGCAATTTTCTGCAAAATTTATTGAGTTCTGATCCATGGTCACGACCAGCTAGTCTGAAGTCTGCACCAGTACCAGTAATTTTGTGCAAATCTTAATCGGTAGACTAAATTAAGTTGGAAGAAATTGCTTCTAAGGAAGTTTAACCTGTCGCTCGCACCAATTTTCAGCTAATCCGGAAAGGTTTTTCGGCATTACTAAAGAAATATTGTTAAATTTATGTTGTAATTGAGAATTAGGGCCTATGAGACTCGGGGGCTGTGGTGTAGTGGTTAGCATGCTTGACTTCGAAGCAGGCGGCCCGGGTTCGATTCCCGGCGCCCCCATTTCTTTCATTTTTTCTAAATTGGGGCCTCATCTTTCTTTCAACATTTATGCGACTGTATTATAATTGTTTGATAATTAAAAAATCTGAAATAGCTAATTTTTGAATTTATGGGTAGTTTTTTACCTTTGAGAGCGACCAAACTAATAATTGTTGCAAAATATAATTATCAATTTTTTAAAAAACAAAGAGATCGAAATGCCGATTCCGAAGCTGTAACACAACTTGATCAGTATCCTTGTCTCAAGCAAGAAGCACATTCTCATGTGAGCGTCAAAGTCAGAGATGCACAAAAAGAAAGTAGTCGTGTATCCACCCCCCCCTCCCTTCCGTCAGGGTGGTCAGCAGTCAACACACCCTTCAGACAATTGGTGACAATTGGTGACATTTGGTCTAATTGGTGACGTGCCTTCTGATTCCAGTCTACATAAGCAACGCACACACACACTGTATTTTCTGGTTTACTCCCTAGTCCCTACCTTAAATGTACACGTGGTCTCATTCAAAAGGGGGTTTGTTGCAAACTTTTTGAAATTTTAGGGGTGGGCTTGTCCTGAAGTTTCGAGGTCTTGAGCTGACAACAACGCAAATTGTTCAATTTTTGCCTAAAAATGGGAACTTTTTGCAAAATTTGGATATTTTTAGCAATTTTTTTGAGTTTTGCTCAGTTTGTAAGCATTTTACAGCAATCTGGGTCAATTTTCAACTTTTCGAGCACCTTTGCTTAGCAGTTAGCACCAAGGAAGGGGGCTTGTCAAGCTACATAGGTCAATTCTGAAAAGGCCTTGTTTTATCCCCTTCAAATTGGGGGGCTTGCCCCATGTCCATGCCCCTCATATACATATTTTGTGCCCCCAACCTCAGGGTTTTACAGCCAAACAGAATAATTTTTTAAGCTACATCAGAAGGTTTATATTGGCTTAATGAAGACATCCTCACATCAAACAAACAGCACACAACAAAAGTACTGAAGATTTTAACTGGCAACCTCACTCAAAGAAAATCTTCTTTTTAAAAAAATAGCATTAATTTTCTCAAACTTTTCTTTACCACAAATAATGTCGGTAATAAAAAATTTTCATGTTTCCGGTTTCGTCTTTTGGAAACATAAAAAAAACATCTCCCCTTTTCGCACCTACAGTAACCCAAAATATGCTAGCAACAACAAAAGAAGCTAGCTGGCTGGCCGTCCGGGCCAGCTCACACACAAAACACGATCACACATTACGGTAAGTTTACACACAAACACACACACAATTTGTCCAAGGGAATACACGTAAGACGTGTAATTCGCTAGGGCAAATCAAATGTAAGGTCCTGTCGCTACTGTGGTAGCGACAGAAAAAATTACCATTTCATTAAGTTAAGTACCTTCGGGCTTTTTATTTTTATTATGGCTGGTTTTATTTAGTTAAGTTAGAAGCCCAAATATGTTTTTTTTTTTTAATATTTTGTTATTTGGGTTTTTATTTATATTTTATATCTACTTTTTTGGCTTAATTATTATATGCCCTATTTTTTATTTTTTATTATTCTTTTTTGCCCTACTGGCACGCTCTATTAAATTCCCATAGGACCGTATAGCCATGCAATGTTTGCTCCGCCCAGGCTCTGTCCAATCGTGGGCGGACTGGTGCTGTTGGGCTGATGTTTCATGGTTTCATTATGGCGCGTGCTCTGTTTGGAAATGTACCCGTTTCACAGACTGTGCAGGGCTTATTTGGGATACATTCGGTTAGGATTGATTTACCATGCATTGCGAGATATTGAAACACTGGTATTTATTGCCTTAGTACTAACATACACACAAGCTACATTGCAGTTGCCATTTGCAGAACGAAGTAGCGTTTTGATTGTTTACTCCAAACAGTTATGTCGCTTTTCTTCAATAATTCAAAATTAAAGACCTGTTGCGCCGCGGCATATTAAAAACATGCATAACCGACATTGAAGTAAAGTTACTTATTTATACTTAACCTGTACCCACTGTTCCAGATTTGTACAAGCTAGATCTCTGGTCGGACCTGTTCAAAAAGTACTACGCGCCATTTTTGATGCGAAAACCTGTGAAGTTTACAGTTATTATATTTTTCATCATTCTTATTTCTATCGCGCTATATGGGACCTCAACACTAAAGGAAGGTGCGTAGATGTACTAAACACAATGCCACGCAACTTTCATATGTCAGTTTTTCTAATTCGTTTCCTCAATTTATTTCCCATCGGGCACAAAGTTGTAAGTTACAGTCAGCAACATTCCAAATCCAACCCTACTCTCCGCAAGAAACGCAATTAAAGATTTAGTAGACGATTTTGAACGAAACCCTTTCATTATGGTCAAAGCGGCAACTCCGTTTTGGCTGCGGTATTATGAAGATTTTATAACTCAATGAATTTTATACCAAATACTAAACGAAGAATCCTACATTTGCACCCAAACGTTATATGACTGGTCCCTAGCTACAGGGCAGTTTTGGAAGTTTGGCAAATAACGCCTTAGCTTCTTGGAAAAAGTCCACAGCAGATGAGCACTAGTGGTGTCGATGTCACAAAATACCGATCGCTTTTCGATTTAGCCTCGGAATAAGAGATATCGATAATTTACACCACATGAAGAAGAGCAGGATTTTCCTAATGAAGTCAGGCGTTGGACTATTGGCGCTACAATGTGACAACCTATATGTTTAACTGGCCATTTTTAGATCAATTTAGCATTATTCTACCCAGCACTTTAACTGGAATTGCAGTTGCAGTTGCTTGGATGGTGCTAATTGCAGTGCTGTTTTACAATAGTTCCGTTGTGGTGGCGTGTATTTCTATGGCTATAGCGCTAATGAATGTGTGTGTTTTTGGATACATGGCCCTTTGGTACGTTTCGCTTGATATTGTTGCCTCAGTTTCTGTATTGATGAGTATTGGTTTTTCGGTTTACTATAACGTTCATATATGCTATGCATTTGTGACAGCTACAGGTACACCAAATGTAACGTGGTATCAAAGCATTGCACAATGTTGGTACGCCAATTATGCAGGGAGCGTTGTCCATGCTTTTTGGAAGCAGGGCCTTAGTCAGTATCGACGCTGACTTTGTGTTTATATTTTATCGAATTGTTGTTATTATTGTTTTCAGTGGCATATATCGATGCGTGTGGTCTCATACCTGTAATTTTGTCAGTTTCGTTCCAGGTAAAATAAGCAAATTGTATATTCTTAAATTAGTGTGTATAATTGCGTTTGCATAGGGGCGGTTTCCATATGAGATGCTAGTAATACAGGGGTTGATATTATTTAGAAAGTGACAACATGCAACTCAGCGTAACAAAAACCAGGTTAAATAAAAATTACAAGCGAACGTCTATTATTGAACTCCATCCCTTTGCTTGGTGCTACCTCAGTAGCGACAGGACTTTACATCTGTTCTGCCTGGTATGTAAAATACACGTCTACGTGTACTTTCTGTTGCAAATTTGTGTGCTTGTGTATGTGTAATTTTACCGTTATGTGTGTGAGGTAGCCAAGCAGCCAACCAGCTAGCTTCGTTTCGTTATTGCTAGCTAGGTTACTGTAGGGCCGAAATGGCCAGATAGGCGTCTTTTATTGTTTTCAAGGCCCTAAACATGAATTTTTCTTGACTGACGCTTTAATTATTGGAAACTAGGTACAAAATAGAATTACTTTCAGAATTACTCAAATAAAGTATCAAAAATGGAGCAAAAGTCGTCCCAAAAGTAAAGTAAAACGCACCTTGACGGCAGTTTCTTTGGTGAGGATTGGCTAACCTTGTGATTGCGGGTAAACCAAGAAACTGTGTCGAATGAGGTAGACTTGGAGGCTTACGTTTGAATGAGGTATCGGGTTGGCCACGTGAGCAAAGGTGCCAATGAAGTTTTGTCGTTTAATTCTTGTGTATGTAGTTTAGAAGTAAGTTTAAATGCTTTAATTGGGGCTACCAGACTCGGGCGTTGTGATGCAGTGCTCAGCATTTTTCCAGCCCAAGTAAAAGTCCCAGGCTTGATCCTCTACACTTCTTTCTCTTTTTTCAAAAAATACTCTTTTCTCGAATATATTAATATTTGACTTCAGTTGACGAAAATTTTACAAACAATTTTGCAAAAATGTCGCGAAACCTTTCTGAAGGTTGAAAAAATGTGAGCGACAGGTTAAACTTTTTCCTG